>JAPYZO010005245.1:0-10433 GCA_030522905.1 Torymus flavipes | reverse complement strand
CATTCTTTACACGATAACAAATCGATAGCAATTTAATTCTCAATGTCACGAAGTAAATTTTGCGCGAACAATGGGAAATACGGCTCGAGGTGGGGGTCACCATCGGTAAAGTTCGCTCCTACATCCCCTTAAGTACTAAAAACTGGGTTTGACGATATGAACAACATGTATATAAAAAAATATTTTTATACACGTGGTTTGAGTTATTTTTTGTTCGAGATATATATTTTCTATACACATTAATGATATCTGTAGTGGGAAGGAAATAAGGGAATAAGTCACCTTTGACCTTTTTCAGTTATTGTAGTAATCGTTGTAGAAGAAATAAGCCTTTTTAACAGTGGGGCATATCTTGCAACCTCTTCAATTCTATACCAATTTTGATGTGGTTGAAAGCCTCTTTCCTATACAGTTAAAGATCGATTCCAGTTTTAACAATATTTCGTTAAAAACGGAACCTTATACTACACATGATATACATAATTAGTTGTCAACAATGAAAAATACCAATATGCTTATTTAACACAAATCGTGTATTAAATTAACGAATTTTAAATCAAATAATGCCTGTAAAGTGACAAGAATTTTTGTCTTTTTCTTACCACAACAGGATATACATAAAGCAGTGTAGATCGATTATTATTTCTAATTTCTGAAGCTCAGTAGCAGGCTATGGCCTACTATCGAATAAATCCATTGAGAGCTGCTACAAGTCATGAACTACCTAAACTCAACGTTAACCTATAACCGTACCAACAGAAAATTTTTGTTCCACTACTACATTTACAGTCGAGTAATTCTATCTACCCGAAATAAAGCCTCAAATTCAGTAACGCACTCATTCCCTTCGCGCTTCGCATCTCAATCACACTCTCCCTCTCTTTCACTCACATCAACAATACGACCTGCAAATCTCGTCGGCGTCGAGTCCGTGGGCATGGCTACGTCGGTCGACGATCGCCAGCTCGTGGCCCCGCTCGCGAAGCAGCTCGCTCGCCTCTTCCGCGTTCCTCGCCTCGGAGACGCTCCAGCCCAATTTGCGCGCCACCGCGCCGAGTATTTCCGACTGCTGGTCGTCCCGCGCGAACACGAGCAAAACCTGTAAAGAGACGTATATATATATACGCATACACGCGCAGAGAGGAGTAGAATTAATTCGAGTGTATATTTACGCGTTCGCGACAACGACGACGACGCATTGCTGAGAGAAAGATAAGACATGGCGATGCGTCGCCGACGTAACGTCGTCGCGTGCTGATGACGAAAAAGTCAAGATCAGTCGTTCAGGGCCGTTTGTTTGCTCTTTTTTTCTATATTTATTGAGAATTTTAATGATTGATAAAAGGTTGATGTGATTGGTGCATTGTAATAAAGTTATTATAGGATTTTATTGCGCGATGGCTAATTATAAAATAATCAATGAATGAAATCCTCGTTAGCTGACGTTATGACCTATTTTAATGATAGAAATGGTATATTAGATAAAAATTAATCAATGAAATTTCTTCGAGATCAGATATCGTTAATCAGAAGCAAACATTCAAAAAGAATGTTTAGGATATATTGTGATATTACAGAAATTAAATGATTTGGAATACGTACACATTATTTGTGTACAGGATAAAAGCATTTTGAAATTTTAACTAACCTTGAAAGGTTCTGATGTAGCATTGGACGCCAGCCAAGCAAAGTTAAGATCTCTTGCATGTTTCTGAAAAAAAGAAATAACGTAAATATCTTACGACGTATAGTTTTCGTATATAACTAACATTAAATATCGATTTAATAAGTGAATTTGTGTTGATAAAATTATATAACCTAACTCACGAGTTGTTGTGTACTGCCCGAATCTTTTGAACTCTTTTTGACTTTACTGGTTTCTTTCTTCGTTTCATAACTTTCATCCTTCATTAGTTTCTCGTCTTGATATTATAATACGATTTTATTGTCTTTATTACTTCTACGATTATACTTGACTTTACTCGACTACAATATAAATAAGCTTTCGCGAGAAAAACTGAAGATCGTTATACGATCACGACTACGTACATACACCTCGGCGCACTGTCGGTATGCTTGTGACTCATTCATCAGTTGAAAAAGTTCTTATTATCTTACTGATAATGAAGTGTTTCTAAAAGTTCATTTATAACGAAGACTATGAAGATGTTTTTTGAAGGAAGATAAAGAAGATATGATATAATGGCAAATAAATCGTTGATAAGATACTTTAAAGTAGTTAACGCGTGGATGTAATTATTACAATTTTATGCCTATAACAACGCACTTTTACATACACATATTTTGATTATAAAAGTACATTAAAAAAATTTTACGTTAATAAATTCGGCTTTATAAAAGGAAAAATATAATATTCAAGTATACTATTGCCAAGTCACGTATCGGAGAGAAAGTATCTATTAAAAATCAATTTGAATTAATTTTATTTGATAAGGAATTTAATTGCCATGTACTATTGTCTAAAAATTGAACCCCTATCTTGATAAAGCCGATAAAGATCATAGAAATAAGTTTTACTTATATATTTGCACTTATCAACGAGCATTTCCTTTACAAATGAATCGATCGCTCGCGCTTGTTTAATGGTTGTCCAGTACAATAATTATTTATCATTTGAAAAATATTAATAAAGTTTTTAAAATCGATATTTGACCCGCTCGTTAAAAAGTAATTCACATTATTCACATCCACCTGCATTTTAGTGATAAAAATCAAATCTATCGTTTATAACAGTTTCAAAAGTCCTATTTTTAAATTTCACCGATGACATCATAAATATCGAAATTCAAAGCAACAAAAAGATAAAATAACATTCTGCATCTTAGAAATACATTCACCCCGCCCGCCACCAGTCGACTTTCCTCTCGCTTCTTAAAAAACGAGCCCCAACCCCTTGAAAAAACACACGACGCGTATTAAAAGCAAACACATCATATCCGACTAATTACCCTGACGAGCATGGCGCTCGGCGTGCTCGCCACGCTGGAGACATTCGTCGTCGCCGTCGCCGGCTCATCAACGACGAACTGCTGCTGTGGCTGCACAGTGTTAGTGCGCCACTCCTTGCGCTGTCGTCGGCAGTGCAGTAACCCGAGAAGCCAGCGTAGCGGCGTCGAAGTAGCGTTACTACCGCCGCTGCAATTTTGACCCGCCCCCTCGTCACTGTCGGCGGCGTCGCCCCGGATGCGCAAGGTCGGGCTCGTCAGACGGCGCGTGTCGTCGCTCAGGCCGGACGATTTCCTCGCCGATGACGCCTCCACGTCCTCGATCTTCTTCTCGTCCATGCGGCTGGCTGTTTATTTAGGCCGTCTGGAATGCGTCGTCAGTGCTCCGGGCTTCGTTGCGGGCGACAGCAGCGGAGCGGCATCGTGCGGCTCAGGGAGGTGTATGGACGCGTGCGGCGTGAGATTTACATGATGATGGGGTTTTAAAGGTGGTGCCTGTGATTGGAAATTAAAGTTTCGTATTAGCAGTGGTTATAGTTATTTTAGGAATTTTTTGAATTAGAAAAAAATTGGAAAGAAAATTAGTGTGTAGCTTTTGGTTTTAAAATAATATTATTTTAGTCGTTAATTTTGTTAAACTGAAATTGTAACGTTTTGTTGATATTACTGTACAACTAATAATTATTAGATATTACTATCTATAAATGCAACTCCTTATAACTCGTTGTGAAATGCGTAAATAA
Organism: Torymus flavipes; assembly: GCA_030522905.1. NCBI lineage: Eukaryota > Metazoa > Arthropoda > Insecta > Hymenoptera > Torymidae > Torymus > Torymus flavipes. Next base: position 6,724 of record JAPYZO010005245.1, on the reverse strand, counting down.
AAATTATATAACATTCGTTTGCAAACTAACTTTCATAAAGAATATAACACTGGAGTTATTGAAGTTTGTTCAAATAAGTAGCAAAAAAATAAATAAATAAATAATAATAATAAAGCATTACTAAGAAGTTTATTATCTTAAATAGGTACTTGTTTTCAATGTCAAATACATAAATTGAAAAAAATATGAATACAGTTTCAGAACACAATTCAAAGTTATTTGCCATTTGCAAATACTATGTTTTGAGCACTAATTGTAAATAAGGTTAGTATGTGCATTGTGCACGCATACATAGAAGTAGTGTGATTATGACATTATGTATCGTAATAAAAAAAAGGTTATAATAAAACTTTATGTAACTTTTTTCAAATACCTATACAAAAGTACATCAACTGAACCAATAAAAATGTTTTATCAATTGTCAATAAATTAAACTACACGATTCGGAGTTTGGAACATGTATTATTGTTACTCCATAACCTACGCAACTGCAGATAATATTACAGAATATGAAAGACTACAATTTTGAATAATTCTACTATATAATTTTAACAAACTGAAACATTTCCGCTGGACGAATATTACAAAGTATAGCACACAACACTTTCATTCGGCGCAAGTACAACGAGAATATTAGTTTGAAAATTTACGTACGAAAATTTGTCAACGCACACACTCGCCGACTCTCCGACTCTCTTCACCTTGCGCGCTATCAGCGAGCAAGCGCGCGCGACGATAAATTTAGCCTCCTCTGGTATTATTTTGATACATTACCCACGTGTCTCTCGCACATTAACACACATACACGTAAGCCGCATGCACACAGCTCGTAGCCGAATTCTCTCACTTTCGCGCGCACTGTACACTATTATGCCCACCACGCGCGACGACGCAACACTGAGACGACAATTCTCCTTTAATCTCGGCGGAAGTGAAATCACTCTGATAAAAAGAAAATAGAAAAAAGTCACTCGCTCGGGCGTCAATAATAAAGGAAGAGGGAACGAAAGAAAAAAAAACGTCGCGCGCGTGTAGATGGGCGGTAGCAGGAGTATAGAGCGCGAATGAACGAACGAGCCGGCGTCGAGATCGGCGATACCGATCGCCGATCGAAATCCACGCCAAGATTACGCGCGCTGATAACGCGGTGCGCGCGCGCGCGCGCGCTGGAGAGAAGCTCGTGTGTACCAGAAAAGAAAAAATCTCGAGCAGCTGATAATCGATAAGACGCTGCCGCCGCCGCCGCCGCCGACGCTGTTGCTGTATGCTATAGGCCTTCTTCGCGCGGTGCATATATATACTAGCTAGTAATGCGGGAAGTGGATGGCTTCTTCTTGTTTTTTAGGGAGGGGACGGTGATGTCTTTTTGTGGCTTTTAGCGAGATCGTTTGTCGGGGATGTCGATGAACCGCCTGATGGAGATTGGCGTTGACTTGCTCGCGTAAAGATACGAGTTTGTAGTTTTGACTTGGCCGTGATTATATAGTGCAGTTGTACACTTCAAGGTGATGTGAGGTACTTGCATGAAATTAACGACTCTTGGGTTAGCGGGTGATGATGAGGGCTGGAGCAGGATATCTATAAATGATTATTTTGCGAAGTTAATGATAGGATGTCGGTGATCAGGGAGCAGGAATGCATTTAATTAGATTTTATTCGTTTCTTTTTTAATTTGAGCGTGTGGTAAATAAAATAAGAATTTTTTCGGTCAGATTAAAGTCACTGCGAAAGTGACACTATTTCCACGTGGGAAATACCGATGTAAGCGGAAACGTTGGTTAACAATGAAATTATATAGTGAATTCTTATCGACTTCCTATCAAGGATAAATTCTTTGAACAAACTTCGCTTACATCTTAGAAGCTTGAGATAAGCATTCTAACGACTAACATGCAATTGCAGAAGACATGAAAAAAATAGCAATTATTGTTTTAGTACGTTGTAATCGGTTTTTTTCATATAATGTTGAATGGCCTTCAAACTTGTGACTTCATTGTCAATAACTTAATGTGTGTCATTTGTTTTCACAAATAACGTGATATATAATATTCGAATATATGAATTTAATTTTACAAAATGAAATAATTCCGAAAGAGTTTACAAAAATATTTTCATAATAAACTTTAAAAAAGATTATGAAAATAGTCAATAATTAAAAATATTATAAAGAAAAAGCAAAGTATTTTACAAAACGGTTGTTGTTCATAAACTGCATTTGGAAAAATACTTCATGTAGAATTAAAGAAAACATTTATGTTTCATAATTATTCAATAAAAGTAATAACCTCAATCCATCCAAACATGTATAAGGAATGCAATTAAAATTAACTTCAAATAGAATACAAGAGATCGGAGCTACAGCAATACCATTTCCCATTGACATCCTCGTCTCGAGAGTAACCCTCGCGCACATCCCAAAACAAGCAATCAAAAACCGCGCGCGAATTTGCACACAAGCGCAATAAACAAATACCGGCGACTTGTCGCCTCACCGCTGCATAAGTGCATATCGGCGAAAATGGCGCCAGTGAACAGTCTCTTTCTCTCCTTTACAACGTGATTGAATTACGAATTTCGCGCGTCTGCTCGTGGTCCGCAGAAATTTATTATAACGCACATATATACTTACTTACTCGCTGTGCATCACATTGTCAATCTCCCGCGGAACGAGTGCGCGATGAATAATGCAGAGACGCGACGCTGCTGTTGCTGGGCTGCATCAGCCGCCCTTATGGCGCGACCTTCGCACTGCTGCCTGGATTTTGACGTAATTTATTTCGCCGTGGCGATGCGTGTGTGCCATAAGGTTGTTTATGCGCGATCTCGATGGTGATTGTTAGTTTTTAATGAATCGGGTTTACGATGGGGAGCGGAGGCGCCATGTGAATTTATGTTGATCGTTATATAAATAGAATGAAGAAATGTGGTGAAGGTACTGATCAAAATAGATCAAAATAGTTTATTTAAAGAGAAATATTTTTTAGATGTGCTTCGTTTACAGCGTAAAGATGTAATAGCAGCAAATAGAGGAAATCATTTGAATTAATATATATTTTTTTATGCTTATATAATATTGAACATTATAAATATATTTTAAAAACAAATCATTTTTGTTAACCTAACCCATAAATTTACTCATAATTTGCTACCTTATTTATCGATGACGATATAACATTACGGACGGAAGAAATTTTAGAGCATACTTATGGGAACGATCACGTGATTAATAACGGGACCATATGCTATAATGGTTTTCGTAATTTTGGGGATATGATTTACTACGATAACTATATCTGATACGTTTATATACCTATTTTATAGACTTTTTAAAATTTGTGTTGATATAGTTATAATCGATATGAATATTTTTCATGCAAAGTTAAGATTTATTACACGTATGTACATTCTTAGTAAAATAAAATGTAGTATTTTTTTTTTAACATATGAAGTCTATTAATAATTTTTATAGGTGCAGAATTTGTTCATTCACCGTATACAAAGAAACAATTTTTTATAACTCATTTGGGTAGGGAATCGGATGTTTCCACGATTTACTATATTATCTATAAATTTAGGGCTGCACGAGAGCAAGATAATACAATACTTATTTCTGTAATTATTGTCTTGGTCTTGTAAATTTCTCTCTTGTCTTGCTCTTGTCAGTCAATATGAAAAAAATTATAGTCTTGTCTTGAAATTCTCGATCATATTGAGTTACGTAGACGTGTGACAATAAACGAGTCGATTATTTAAAAAAGTCTTAAACCCAAATAGCAGAGAGAGAGAGAGAGACGAGGTTCGCGTAGATGGAGACGGCACGCTGAAGTGGAATAGTAAGACAATCGACTATTTAAAAAAGACCCAAATATTTGGGAGACATGAGGTCCATGTAGAAGAGGAATTAGTCACGAAAACATGCGACTGTAGTCGAGTCGATTATTTGAAAGATTCTTTAGCCCAAATAGGCTGCGGACGCGAGGCTCTCGCATAAAAGGGAGTTACGCAGACGTGTTACAGTAAGGGAGTAAATTATTAAAAAAAGTCTGCGGCATTGCACAACTGCTTCTTTTGCGTGAACCTTGCGATCTCCGGCTATTCATGTTTAAGATTTTTTTAAATTATCGACTCGGTTATTGTGACATGTCTATGCAAATCTCTTACTTTACGAGAACCTCTGTAACCTGTCTCTTTGAGATCATGAATTGTTAAAATAATCGCTTACTTACAGTGGCACGTCCGCGTGCCTTCTCCTTCGACGTCTATCTCGCGTCACTCGTCCATTTAGGTTTGAGAATTTCTTAAATAATCGACTTGCTCATCTTCGTATGTCTATAGAATTCCTTTTTTTGGCGTGGACCTCGCGTCCCTCGGTTATTTCGGTTATGAGTTTTTTAAATAATTGATTGCTGTATTGATGATTGATTCCGTAGCTCTCGAAGACTATGTTGTAGTTGTGACGTCAGAGGCTTAGCGTAGTAGAAATTGATGAATGGAGCATATGCTCCTTGTTGATATTTCTGTGTGCGTGTTTATAAACACTCGCATGTGCTTTGATGTTTTCATTATTTCTTATTTTTGTTTTGATACTAAATGCATAATTTCTGTACGTTACAGTACACTATACATAATTTATGTATATATTTATATACTATAGACGTAAATTATATTGACGTTGATTTGCGAATTCTATGATACTGAGACCGTAATATTTGGAATTCGTTATTTTACCCGCGCTTGAACTTATATAATATACTAAAAAGAAAACATTCATATGAAGCATTTTCGCGGTTGTATTATAGCAAAATCGTTATTTTAGAGTCTGTAATGTCTCAAAGTTTAAATGCATTCAGTAGAGATATTCAAAGGTTCATAATTTCAAAAGCTTGCGTATACTTCTTATTTAAAACAGTTATAAAATTGGTTTATTGCTTTCATATATTTGTGTATTCGTTAAAATGATCTTCGATACCAATCACTTAAAAATAAGTGATAAAATACAATATATTGTGATCCTATCTTTAAAAAATGATGGATTTGTTATGGTATCAATTTATTCGTGATTTAGTTGGTGGGAGTAATGGGTTACTAGGTTATAAAAACAAAAGTGACGCGAAGTTTTGCTAAAATTACTGTACACGAAGCACGCTTAGAGGTGATTAGTCTTTTTAAATTTGAAGTTGGTTCAGATGGTCAAACATATATTACAGCGAGGTTACAGATCTAAAACTCAACTTAAAAAAAAAACTCGTAAAATTGCCTCTCCTTCCCTCCACTGTAATTTCATCAAATTGTTCTTTTATTTCAGATCGCCTACACTTTCTATTTTAAATAGTTTTACCCAAATATTCATCCACTTTATATTTATCCAATTATTATTTTCCGATATAAACCCGTCTACCCACCAGCCCAATACACAACCCTGAACTTTAACCCCGCACAAAAGACAGCAAGCCACAAAGGAAGACTCGCGGTTGCCGGAGAAGAACGCATCTCCGCTTTCTCTCCTCTCCATCATCCCTCACGCAGATCTGAAGAGGCGCGCGCGCGAAGCCAATGTATTCTTATATACTCCCTCTCCGCATCGGGCGAATAAAAAAGGGTTGGGGCGCGCGATTCACCCCTCGAGGGTGCACTCGTGTGCGCGATACACATACTCTCGTCGCGGCGAGCGTCTGGCGCGCTCGATTTCCCGGAATTCGGGGGGGGAGGCGTCAGACATACGTAGTATGAACACGCCCAAGATAATATATTTTAGGCGAGGCGATGATGCGCCGCGGTGTTTTTATAGAGGCTACGCGCGTGGAGGGCGTTTTACATGCCCTGCTTTTCAAATTGGAGTTGCTGCTGCTGGTATGTGATTAGATGGGTTGTTTTATGGGATAGATTTTTTTATTTATGGAGTAAGGTTAATGTGTGTTCGGAGTAATAGATTTTTTATGACGAAAGCAGTTGCTAATTTTAATTTTAGTTGGCACACTTTGTGTTCTTCACTTTACTTTCTCGAATTTTTTAGGTATTCTATATTTGAAAGGTAAAATCAGTTTCAATGGAATTTATGAAATAATATAATATGTGTACTTTGATAAACTTTTTCTGCATTTTAAAAACAGTAATTCAAATAAACAAACATTGCGCTTTTATCAAAGTTGGCAAATATTTGAAGCAAATATATACGGTAAAAGTAAAAAATCATTATTGGTAAGTGCTAGATAAATATTATCATTCTTTATTTGTATGTATTTGCCTCTGACTATAGATTATTTCAAATCTTTATCGCTTCACCCTACGAAAAAGTCAACCCAACCCGCTAATAATTTACACCACCATTAACCCCCAAACATACACTATATAATTGCGCCTAATTTACACTAAAACTATAACTCCACCGTAAATCGCTATTATTTTACACACGTGCAACTACGATAAAACAATATTTTAATTTACAGGCGTCCTTCGCTCGGCGCATAAGACAGGACAAATTAAAGGCAATAATTTACGAGCGAAGATTAAGTTGGTCATACACCTTGCTGTGCGCGCATCACGCACCCGCGAGACTGATGAGTCTCGCACGCGACGTCTTTGCGTATACATATACACCCTTTCCATCGCGGAATGCACGCCACTAGGACAAATAACCCGCGCGTGGTGGATCTATTCGCGCGAGCGTGACGACTAATGTACATATGAGGGGTTGGCGCGCGCCCGAATAAATGATTAGCCTGTC
>JAPYZO010005244.1:0-10809 GCA_030522905.1 Torymus flavipes | reverse complement strand
ATTTAGAAATTCTTCCCTTTGTCGCGGAGAAATTGACAATTTCATTATACGCGTGTAAACGTTCCATAATTTTCCCCTTCGAAAATTCCTAAACTTCCTGTCTACTCTCGTCTTTTATTACGAATTTCGGCCCTTCGTTTTTACGCGAGGGTCGGGATGTTACATCTCGTCCCCTCGATCGGCACTTATTACACGCGTTTCCCGGTGACATCCTTTACGCGTTATTGAAAGACGCACGCGTTCGTGTTTGATTAAAAGTTGTGTATCGACAGAGGGAGAAAAAAAGTTTGCTCTCACGCACGTGCTTTTTCATGTATATACATTCGCCTTTCCTTGTTTATTCTTTAAACAGACATATATATATATATATATATAATATATATATATATATATATATATACGTTGACAAACCCACTTACATCGAGGATCAGAGTATAGCGTGCAGTAAATTCAACGTTAGAATTGGAAAGCGTCTTCTCGCTGGAGAAAAAAGTACATGATGCAACTTTCGGAAGAAAAATAGAAAGAATATAAAAGTTCTCGCGATCGATTATCATCCAAGGCTCGCGCAGCGCAATTATCGACACGAATAAGTGCGTGCGCGAGCGCGAAATGACTCGAAAACCGGTGATTACACTCGCGCGCATCTCATTTCTTTTCAATTCCCTCTCTGTCTTTCTTTCTCGCGGCTTATATGTCCTTCTCTTCTTCGATTCTCCATTATCAGGCTTAAGCGACGACGTGAAAGCGCCTGGACCTTTTAGAGATGAGGGCGGCCAATCCATTAAGGCGACGTCGCGCGGATTTTCTCCCCGAGTCATCCGTAATTCGAATAAAAACTGTTTGTTCAGGACTCTTTCCCGTTTTTTACTTCGTCGTTGGTGGAGGAATCGATGAGAGAAAAAAGAAGTAAATGAAGGTGTTTGTTACTGTATAATTTCGTTTAAAGCGACGAGTTAAAAACTATATTTACTCGCCACTATAAAGCTAACACGTCGGCGTAAAACAAAGCCATTTATGACGAAATCCACAAAAAAATGTCATTTAAGGCGGGATAACGTGTCAAATTTTTTTTTGTATGCACATTTTTTCTTCTCTCTCATATCATAAAATATACGGTAAAAATCATGTATTATTAGAAAAGCGTTTGTGAGACCTTTTCTTTGGACATTGAAAATGAAAAATTAACGATAAATGAGGGGTATATTGTCGCTCAATAAAAATGTATTTAATACCACTTCAAAAACTAACCATTCTAGCATCAAATCTCATAATAATAAATTAATAATTCATTAAATAATTGCAATTTAAATAAAGTGCTTATTATTCCTTTTTAAAAACTTACTATGCATTCATCATTTTCAATTTTTATCACTATCTCGGCGCACCATTTATAGAGAATTACTATTATTCAATCTGCTACATTTCAAAATCTGTTATACATTGAAAACATATACGTTCTTAAAAAAATTCGTGTTGGAGGAAAAGAAATGTACTACTTATATCTACAAACGATAACTTGCTAATGACAAAAGATAAAATTTGCTTCAAAACTAGCGGTCTACTTAAACCTAATAATTTTTCAAAAGGATCTCGCGCAGTTCTTTTCATGATCTTGAATATTTTAGTTTATGGGATAACTTTAGCGTGGATGCTATGCACGATTTTTCAAAAGGAATTTGTATGTATGAGTTAACAAAATTTTTCGAACTAATTGAGGATAAAAGAATATGTCAGAAACGCATTTTTAATTGTACACGATTTTTTCTGTAAACCTATAGTAATATGACAAAGAAAAAAAAACGAGTCCGGAATTATGTGTGTCTTAAATTAAATTTTTGACCAGTTTTGAGGCGGCCTTGAGTATAAATTTTCTGGATTTCCTCATTATTATATCCATAACGTCCATTGTGCTGATCCAATGAAATTTGAGATTTCATCATAAAAGCTACGTACATGACTATTTATGCAAATGAACTAGAAAAGAAAAAAAAATCAACTCAACTAATTAGCGATCCCGGATATTGTTTACTTACTTCATTAAGCCGCAATTACGGTGCTCTTCATTATTATCATCATTATTCGAGATAAAAAAAGCAAACAGAAAGAACTTCAATAGCGAGGTTACCGCGCTATAGCAAAACTGCCAATAAAACGCACAAGTCCTCTCTTCAAATACCTTTTGCATCATCTCTCTCTATTCGCTCCATATAATCTAATATCCCAACGCACAATGTATCAAATCAAACCAATTAAAATCGCCGATCCGTCCAAACCCTTCAATAAAAAACCTCTTCTCTGTGCTTCGCGAAAAGGCGCACGTCCACTAATCGCGCCCACTTCGCGCACTCTACAGTCAAGGCTGCAGCTCGTGTTCTTCTTCTATTCCGCAGCGCCCGGCAATTGGCTCGGTTTGAATTCCATTGTTGGTACATACGCACACGTGCGGCCAGTACTTTTTTTGACTCCGGACGTAATTGGCCGGGCCGAGTTCAAACGCGGCGATGATTACACGTGGTTTTCCGGTACCCTTTCTTCGCCCCTTTGTAATATTGTGTCGGGGAGGGGACGCATCATTATTGAGGATCGCGGGCGGTAATTTTGGCGTGATCGTCGTGCGGTAGTTTTCGAGCGAAATTGGGTGGGTACCTTTTTTGAGATGCGATATATGTCTTGGTTGTTTATTTTTGAACAGTTGGCAGAGTTAAGTAGTGGTATTATAAGGACGATGTGTCGTAAAACGAGAGAAAATGAGAAATAAATATACGATTTTTTTGCCGTAACGAAGTATGAGAACGAAAAAATGTACTGCAAGTTCAAAATCATTATGTCCAATTAGTATTTCTTTTAAAAGTCGTAAAAGTTGTTTTGAATATGTATAAAAATTGTCTGCATGTTGTGATATACCGCTTTGAAAAACATTTAATGGGTTATGTTTAAACAATAATTAGTGCAACTACGTGATGAGATTTTTTTACGAATATTACCATAAATATGCGATGAAATTTCAAATGATTCAGAATTTTCATCGTACATAATATTGTCGCGGCTTGTTGTCGTCGTAATTTTCATTTTACTTCTTGAGATACCATAAAAGATAACATCAATTACGTAATATCTGTACCTATAAGAAAATGTTTTACGTAATTTTCATTGAAAATCTGTCATTACCAAACATAAAGGGTGCTCTAATAAATTAAGCTTTGTATAACATTTTTACATAATTCAATTACGCAGGTAAGAAAATGCATAGTCTTATAATTGAAATTGATGGTTGCAACTATCGTTTATTACCTTTAATGACAAAATCATAGCATTTCAAGTAATTGTAGCTAATGCTGTTAACGTTTTTTTGGTGAAAACACACAATCTTCAGGATATTGTGCAAACATATCAATTCCCGTCGTAAAACTGTTACACTCCCCGCAATAACCATTCAGCAAACTATTTGCCGAGACTCATCCAACATACAATTTCACTCACATCCGCGTTAACATCGCTTATCCTCCGGCACTTACATAATATATTTATCTTTCAATAAGAAAAAATCGTCGCGTAAACAAGTAGAGCAAATGGCGAGTGAGAGAGACAACGCTTAAACCGTGCTGGTTCTCCCACTTAAGGTTGCATTTTTTATCATAAATATTAATGTAATCGTGATGAAGAAAAAAAATCTCGTAAACAGCGTCGATGATCAATGAGTGTGTGCCCAAGCGTTTTGACCCCCTCTTTTCATCGGTTTAACTCTTCGCTTTGTTTATAGGTGTCCTGGCCTTCATAAACTGCTGGGACGTAAAATGGGCCACGAGAGTTCAGGACGTTTTCACGTACGCCAAACTTCTCGCGCTGTTCGTCATCATCGGCGCCGGTGGATACCAACTCTGCAACGGTAAGTGTCATCAAGATTTTTAATTAACCTTAAATGATATTTTATTAGTTTTTGAAGAAGAATTAAATAAGGAAAATGATAATATTGCTGGTACTTTGCTTTATAGTAAAAACACGCAACTTTCTAACATTCCCATAAAATAATTATAAATTAAGGGACACTTACCAATGAAAAACCGAACTTTAGTCACCCAACACCTCCGACCCTTCGACGACACCAAACTTAAAACATCCACAAATGAAAGTACAAAAGCTTGACCGCCGCATGAAAAGCTCTCCCGTTACTTAACTCATCCATTTCTATATAGATAAAGAAGCCGTCGCGTCTTCGTCCGTGTCTTTCGAGGTCGACGCTTCTTCCACTCGCTCTCTCACCGGACGAGACAATTTGGCCAATCAGAAAGGTGGTTAAACACGTCGTACGTAGCGCGAGAGAGTGAGAGAGCAAGCGTGCGAACCGACACAATGCTGCGAGTAAAGAAGTACCCGCGCGCGACGGTCAATTGATTCATTCGTGCGTAGCCGTCGTCTTCGTCTTCCGCGTGTGTCTATACACTTACAATGTATGCCGGCGTGAGGAGAAGCAGTTTTTTTCATGGTGGAAGGGCGAATGGAGGTTTGGATTAATTGGACAGGAGAGTGATTGGAATTTGGGGAGTGTTCGTGTTGAGATCCGAGAAACCTTTAATATGATTAAATATTAACGAGAAAACCTTAAAACCAGATTTGTGATCTATCGTAGAATTGATGCTATAATTTTTTTATTGATTACGGTTAATTCATATAAATTTAATAATTTTAATAAGGGTTCGTTAAATTTATAAAAAGAAAAAGATCTATTTTCTGTTAAAAAAGCTAGTTTACAATAATGATAAAAGAACAAAAATTGTGTATTTTTCAAAGTCATTTAAAAGTACATTTGCAAATATAAACGCCAACGCAAAGTATTTTCAGTTCTATAAATACACTTTCATTAAAGTCACATGCAAACATACACTTAGTTGCTCAGTAAACACGAAAATCCTAACTCCGTACTTCTATTTCAAGACCAGACGCAGTACTTCACCTTCGACAACACGAAGATGGATGTCACGCAGATAGCGCTAAGTTTCTACTCGGGGCTGTTTGCTTACAACGGCTGGAACTACCTGAACTTCATAATCGAGGAGCTGAAGGATCCCGTGAGGTAATACTAGGGCACGTGTATACAATGTAGCCAAAAAAAGAGAGGAGGCACGAAAGTACGAGGAATTCAGTCCCCCGTCGCGACGGTTACGGAAACCGTTTAGTTTTACGAGCGACGCTTAAATTAGGCTCTAAAATAAGACCTTTTTCCGCAGAATTCGCGTTTATGAAGGTGCTTTCGATCATTTCTAACGTTTCTCGAATGAATCTATTAGGGATTTGAGCAAAAAAATTAAAATTTGAGAATTTTATCGATTTTGAAAGATTTTAACGGGACCGTGATTACATAATATATGAATTCTAAAATCCTTGCCTTCAGACTATCAATTTTCGTATAATATTAATATTACAAATACTTAAAATAGAAAATTTTATTTTATTTTATTTTTGAACATTATTTTTGAAATCCAATGTAATTAAAAGAAAAAATAGTTTCTTGTCAAAAATGGTATTTTGGTGAAAATGTTCTTAACAACCTTTAATTCCCTCTTTCAGAAACTTACCGCTGGCCATCGGCATCTCTTGCACCCTCGTCACCGTCGTCTACGTCCTAACGAACGTGGCCTTCTACACGACGCTCAGCCCGCAGGAAGTTTTGGGCAGCGAGGCCGTCGCCGTCGTAAGTCGCCCATCTACCGTCCCTCACCCCACCTATATTAATATTAATACGTGCCTCTCATTACCACGCGTTAGGCGAGAAAATTATATAGATCCGCTGGGGAACAATCGACGAGGCGCGATTTTCAGCAAGATATTTAGGTTGCTGAATTTATAAATTTATAAATCGCTAATGCGCCGTCTCTCGCAAGAGCGTTATTTATGTTTTGTTTTACGTTGGGTAGTGCCTGCTGTGCGTGCGCAAGCATAAGCGCGACTACATTTGTACGGTAATGTATTCGTTTTTGTAATACGCTGATTAGAGGCGTGTACTTTCACTTTTTCACGACGATATTGGAACTATTAAAAACGTTGTTAAACAATTTTCAATTTTTCAATAAAGAAAGTTATTATTTATCTTTTAAATCCAATAATAAATGTATCACACTTCATATCGCATTCAAAAAAATTTTATTATCGCGACACAATACGCGACAAACTCACAGGCCCCAATGAATCGCTACCATAAACAGCACTTTAGCGCCATAAGAATCCACCCGAACCTCCATAAATCAACCTTCTCCTCCCACCTCACAAAGAAAAAACTCCAAACTAATCATTCTCCTCTCTCGTTTTTGCAGACCTTCGCTAATCGGCTGTTCGGGCCAATGGCCTGGACGATACCAGTGTTCGTCGCCCTGTCAACTTTCGGCGCGGTGAATGGCATCCTCCTCACCTCGTCACGGCTCTTCTACGCGGGCGCCTGCGAGGGTCAGATGCCCGAGATCCTCACGATGATACAGACCTCGCGCATGACGCCCACGCCCGCTGTGATTTGCATGGTAAAGGAGATACTTCCTCTTAAAAGGGGGGAATTGGTCTACTCTTTAGTGGCCATCATGTGTGGTGGGCTTTTTTTTGACGATGATGAATAGGTTGGTATATAGGGTCATGGGACGGAAAGAATTCGAGATTTTTTGCTCCCGGGATAATATCATTCGTGACTTGGAGAATTTAGATTATGTAATTCGAATGGGAGCATTTTGTTGAATTGCTTTGGCCTTAAGTAAATTATTTTTTAAATTTTTTATCGCGATAAATATAATGAAAATTTTTTTACCCGAAAATAATCAGAGCACGTACATTGATGACCGTTTGTTGCCGATAATGTTCCACAAATTGATTACATTTCTGAAGAAGTATGCACAACAAAAATAATAAACATTGAGATTTAGCATTCAGCATTTATTACAACATACCTATACCAACAACAAGATGTCATAATTTTTTCAGGCACTTCTGTCCATGCTGTACCTGTGTTCCTCCGACATCGTAGCTCTTATTAACTACGTAGGATTCGCAACATGGGTAAGTTAAAAAACACTTCATTACATCAGATCACAAACACGTAACCGTCTAATATTGGATAAAATCTTGTGGCTTTAATCAAACCCATCTTACATACCGCGTACACTAGTACACTACAACTTTAACGGTACCTTCCGCTCGCCGTATATCGAGATCACTCTAGTCACATATCCCATCACCTCCGTACTAATCTCTCCCATCGGTTTTGAAACCAAATGAACCATGAAAAACCCCGCGATGACATCAATGCCGAACCAGTAGTCGCAGCCGCGTGCGCATAACATTATATGTATATACATTACGCCGCGGAAACTCGTTAAACGCGCCCCAACACGAGCGGCCGATCAGTAGCCAATCATGCAATTGCGGACGATTGCGCGTAATCGGCGACACCCTGCGGGAGGTGAGTACATATCAGTAATGTCGTTTGAATGATTGACAGCTGAGCATCGGCGTGTCGGTGTTGTGTGTGCCATGGCTGCGCTGGGCCCAGCCGAATCTACCCAGGCCGATCAAGGTCAACCTCGCCTTCCCCATCGTCTACATCCTCTGCACTCTGTTTGTCACGATTGTGCCCATGTACGCCAGCCCCGTCGAAACAGGTGAGATATATTTAATAATAGTTTAATTTTAATTTGCGACGAGAAGTATAGAATTTTGGAAATTTTTTTTATACAGTTATAAAATTTTATTTTAATTAAATAATGCTAAATCTTAACTATTACTTACAAAAATTTTAATCTATCCATGATTCATGAAAATTTTAAGCATCCATTAAAAATCCAATAATGATATAAAATTAATAATTTTTCAGGCTATGGATGTCTGATGATCCTCTCCTCTGTACCTGTCTACTTTGCCTTCATCGCTTGGAAAAATAAGCCCAAGTGCTTCCAGCAAACAGTCGGTAAGTTAAAAAACAAAAGTCATCGAATTCGACCTGCAGCATTCGATTAAAAATCTAAAATTACAACACAGTAACTCAGAAAGGATGAAAAACATACTACAAAATAAATTTTTTTGTTCAATTCTTTTCAAATTATGTATTCCAACAGGCGCCGCTACCCAACTTTTCCAGAAGGTGATGGTAGTCGTCGGACCAAATAAAAATCAGGTTCAGAAACACACTACAAATATTACTCTTCCATTTCAAGCATGCATTTTTAAACTTTACTTTTTATCATCTCATTAATCGTCATAATTTTTTCCCTAAAAATATATAACCATGTATCTGTAAATTTTGCACAAGCATGTTCATGGTCGATAAATTTTTTATATTTTATTTCTGCATCATTCATTCACGAATTTATACTTCATACCAATGTTAATTTTTTTAAATTTTAAATCATTATTCATATTTAAGTTGGCACGATGCATTAACACCAGCACCACTACACTAATAACAGACACCCATTTCGTTTATGTAAAAATTATGTAAATAAGAAAATGTGTCAAAATGTATCATAGAAACATTGCTATGTAAATAGTAATTAGATTCAACGAAAATTAGTAATTTAACAGGAGTTTTTATTTAGCACAGAATTCAGACTAAATTAATTAAGGATTGTCTGAATGGAAAATACCCAATTTTCATTTATTTTTTTAACAAAATTAACGATTTTAACTTTTAGTGGTCATTATACAATGGAATGTATAAACTACCTTTTAATCCTTCACGCATTCAGTAAAATAATTAAGCGATACTAAGTTTTAAAGAGAAATTCAACTAATAATTTATTAATATACTAATATTTTCCTCTTCTATATAGCACCAGTAGTCTGTCTAACAATACAACTCCAAAATCCGAACCCACAATAACATGATTTATTTTCTTTCCAGTAAATGCCACCAAATTTCTGCAGAAGATTATCCTAGTTGTGGGCAAACCGAAGCCCGCGAAGGTTTAAACGGCCTAAGGAGAAGGAACGAAAGCTCTGCATGAGCAACACACAGAGAGATACGACGCGTCGTGTATCGCTAATGTTCTTATATACGAGCAAAGCGTATAGCAGCTGAAAAAAGAAAAGAAAATGAGCGAATGGACGTCCGAAATCAACTGGCAGCCATTAGATTGAAGAAGGACGGCTCCAGGAATATATATATATATATATATATATATATATATATATATATATATATACACATATATATATATTCAATACAACACGTTTTGTACTTTTCGAAGGTGAAAATGGAAAATTTCGGGAAAACTGACTACACCATTGGAAAGCTGACAAAAAAATACGTCGAAAACGTTTATCAAATAATTTTTAGGTATATTCTAGTATTATAAACATGAGTTAAAAATAGAGAGATTTGACGCTCGCGTGCCGCGCTGGGGCAGTTGACATGAAACGCCTCATATACATACACTTATAATATAAAGGTGGCTACATAAGGGTAAGTAAACGAAAGAAAAATTATAATGTATATAAAACACCAATATTCTTACCGTAACCTCATTATTGCTTAAAGTTAAAACAGTAAACATTGAAACAAAATAATTTGGAGCATAATTTTCTATAATTTTTAAACAAACATTACGTAAAAAAATCGCTATAGTGTCAGAGTTATAAGAAAATAATTAAATGAGTACATTTAATTATTGAATTACATTAATATATCTAATTAGTTATAATAGTGAATTATCGGTTGGTTTATACTGTATGTTATAATTAACACAGATTCAGGGTGAATATAGTTGGAAGTTCCAGGGACAAAAAGAAATTGAGTAAGTGACCTTTTTGCTACTTAAGCGTCTGCTTTTCATGTAACACACGCCCAGTTAATATTTTTATAAAAAAGTAAAAATGCAAAACAAACGTACAATTTAATAATCTATGTTAATTCAGCACATAGTAATTTGGCGTAAAGACAGAAGTTTAGCACCTTCCATTAATATTCACATAACTAAATCTAAATAAGAAGAATTTTTGAGAACTATAAATAGAAAGTGAAACCCATTTTATTACTTTAATTACACAAGGACACAAAAAAAAAATTGGTCTAACCCAGAAGACCAGTGATCATATCCGATCATATCCTTATGAATTTAGATATGACCTTAATTTTGATCTATCATCTCAGGATTTTGAGATATCTATAACTCTAAAAATTTCGAGTTGTTTGAATTTCAAGGTCAAAAACATTATTTTTTATTAACTTGTCAGTGATACTGTATAGTACTGATCATGCCCTACATTATCCATTTTAATTATCTGAATATGATTTTTCTTCTTCAAGATATATGAAATTAAAATTTGTAATCATCTCAAGATAATTGTTTCTTCTTTGAGATATATTAATTGAATATTTTAATTTAGATTAGATTAGATTAATATTTATTCCTGGACTGAGTCAAAAAAGGCAGTGTACATAATATAATAATTACAAATAATTTCATAGAATTCATATACATACATATATAGACGTACATTTACATGACTTAAGAGATAATTCATACATAAATAGATAAATAAGTAGACGCGCAATAATGTGATGAATTAATTAAGAGTATTTAAGATGTATACCATGCGTTAAATTGTTATACATAAAATTTCTTTTTATTATTATCATTATTCTAGTGTATACAAGTGATCATAAAGCGCAGTTTTAAAACGACTGAGTGTCGGTAGGTATTTTATATGCTCCGGAAGGGAATTCCCCAAGCGCACACCTTGGGCTCGGAAAGATCTGCCTCCGTAATCGGTCTGAACTTTAGGAATTTTAAGGTCTCTGTTGCCCCTCCTGGCCGGACGAGGTTGCTGGCG
>JAPYZO010005243.1:0-11425 GCA_030522905.1 Torymus flavipes | reverse complement strand
AGATGGTACTTTATTAATTTATGGTAACTTTTTAGTGTGAGTATCGAATTTGCCTTTTTGCTGCGTGACAAAAGAGACGAGAGTGCGAGTATGTGCACACATGCGCACATATTGCTTGAAATTTAATAGATTAATTAATTTTTTGTAACATCAATAATAATTGCAAAACAAAATAAATGGATTTATTTTGTTAAATACTTTTTTACTATATCCTGGCCGAAAGAGCCGCTTTTGCGCTCCCTGCGCTGCGGCTATGCTGCCGAGCCGCCCGATGCCGACAGTGCCGACCTGCCGTCCTGACTCCCGAGAGTCGAGCGCACCAAATTCAAATGGAGGAAACGTGTGACGGCGGACTTTCGAGACAATGGAGACTGATACTTTATTACATGTAGTTCTTTTATATGATTTATTGACTTTTGCGAATTTTTACACCGTTTTATTTTGTCTAGTCAATTTCAAATAACTTTCATTTCATACTATTATAGTTAACTTTTTATTTTTATACCTGGTAACTGTAGGTCTACTCTTAGAGAAAATAAAAGAATGATTTTGTTTTGTTTCTAGAAATGTATATTACGATCATGTGTTAACAATTTATTCAATACTTCCACTGTAAATTATTAGCAGATCTCAGTACACCTCTAATTGCTGATGCATTTCTCGACAATCCTACTTTTTAATTCATCTCGCGCTTTTCGACGTTCAAACGCAATTCTTCTTCCCCGTTACACATTGCAGCAGTGCATTTGCGTCGAGGTTTGCGTTGAGACTCCGGCTTAGGTATATATATTACCTACCCCTGCCGACGTCGAAACTATCGCGCTAGCAACTCACGGCGTATTTCGCAGACGAATTTTTCCTTCAAAGTAAAATCTCTCCGAAAATTTTTCGAGAGTGACGCTTATCGAGAATCGGATATTAGGTTGACGAAAGGCCCTGCGAAAGAACAAAGTGGGTTATTAGACGGCCTTCATATATGCTCTCGCTACAGAGGCGAGGAAACATTTTTAAGCGGCGACGCACGCTGAATATCTGATTTTTAAAAGCTCGAGCGAGTAAATCGTGTTGGTGGATATCTTTGGTTCGTGAAAAATATACAAATCGGAGCTTCTGTTTCGTAATTTTATATCTTTTTAAATACTATCGTAATATTTAATTATTCAACGAAATAATAAATTTTAATGTTCTGTAATAAATAAAATACAGTTTATACTTTGAATAAAATTTTATTTCATATCTTATATTTAGCAACGAGTCGTTATGTAGAACGATGTGTTTACAAATGAATGTATCGTGATATTGTTTACGTAAAAATTTTCCTATATGTGTATAATATCAGTCCAGCTTACGGCTAACAATTTGGACAACGTTCTTTTTGAAAGCCGTTGTTAACAATTAACTTCTTCCCTACATTTTGTATAAAAATATTTCTTAGCTGATAATTGACAAAAAAAAAAAAAAAAAACAAATTCTTTTCTTATCTTAATAAATAATAGTAACTAATCGTTCTTTGGTCAAATACAAAAATAAAGATTCCGTCCACAGTTATAAACAAAATGTACATTTCGAATCTTACGGCACGAAGATAAAAAAGTTTTTTAAACTATATATGGCACCACACAGAGTCTGTCTATGGCTAAATCAAAGCTATACCACTGGTGCGAGTCAACAATCACGAGGAGCGCATGCGGGTGGTTAGCCAGTCTCGACTCAAGAACGGCGACACAACCGGGGAATACATTTCTGGCTGGTCGTCCGACATTTCACTGTTACCGCTGCTCATACTCTCGTCGTCGGAACTGTTATCGCTGCTGCTCATGCCGGTGTCACTGCTGTTGTCCTCGTGCACGATCCTCGCCAGGCCGTACTGTTCGGCGAGCTCGTTGGCGAGCATCGGGTCATGTTCCATGGCCAGCTGATAGGTCGTCACGCCGGCATATGTGACCGCGTCCAAACAATCGCGATATTGCTGGCTGAGGTGGCGCACCACCTCCAGGTGGCCGCTCTCGATCGCGAGGTGTAGACAGGTCATGCCAGCGTGACCCTCCTGAGTATTAATGTTTGCGCCCATGCGCAGCAGCTGCTCGACGATGTACACGTGGCCGTTTGCCGCCGCAATGTGCAAGCATGTTTTGCCTGAAAAACAAAAATTAAGTAAGATTTAGATACGGTAGTTCGTGTAAGCGAGGAAATCTTTTTTGTTTATTTATCATGGTTCTTTTTTATGACTATTTAAAATTTCAGTGATATTAAGGTCGATATATAATGTATCAATTTTTAATTTTACAGTTATACAAAAATCAATAGTTTTTAATAGCTTTTGCGTATGCAATTACAAAATTCTCTGACATTTCTCAAAGAAATTCAGAATATGTAGATACACTCTGTTTGACTATCGAATGATTTTAGTATAACGCATAGTTTTCTCCCTTTAAATTGCTTTTCTTAACTCATTCATTCACAGTAATTTTTACTTATCGCAATGGCATTGAAAAGTAAAATGATATAGTTTTATCGAAAAAAAACCCCATAATTTTGTGTTTGAATATAAATACACACGCGACAAAATTCCGAAAATCGCCTACGAGGAAATACATTCTCTGGTATGTCGGGAAGCTTTCATAATCGATAGTGTTTCTGGAATGGACTTGTGTGCTATAGAGAGAGAGACGTAGAGAGAGAGAGAGAGAGAGAGAGAGAGAGAGAGAGACAGAGAGAGTCGAGCCCACTTAGGCGGTATACCTTTGTCGTCTGGATTTTGGGTTTTCCCGCAGCTCGAGTGCAATGTTCTCGACGCGCCCCGAGACGCAGGGTCATGCCATGCCGTTAAATTCCAGCTGAGCGAGAATAATAACCTTACGTTTTAATTTGACAAGGATGATTTTTGGAGAAAACTTTTCCCGGTTTTTTGCAATTAGTAGTATATTTATTATTGTATCATAGATAATTAGTATTTCTTCGGAGAATGAAGTATTGAATATTGTAGGTAAAGGGTGGCAATATAATATTTTGTGAGGTGCCTTATTATAACAATAAACAATATCAACCTTTTTTCTAATGTTTGGATGTTATTAATTATTAATCAAGATTAACGAAAATTAAAACCATAATAAGTATAAAGAAAGTAAGAAATATTAAAAAAAAAAATAGATAATTTTCAAAGTAATTCATGATACACTATAGATGAAATGCATAAAATTGTGATTTAGAAAGCACCCATTGTAGTAGGGAATCTTCGACAAATCGAAAGTAAGCGCCGGGAAACCCGTTGCATCAGTGGCTCCTACTTTCCCTCAAATTAGCATTGTCTCTTTTCGATTTTCACCGTCTACACTTCATTCGAATGTAAATTCAGTGTTTCCTTTTTTGGTCACGCTCGAACTTCAACATTGTAAAATGCCATTTCACCGTTATCCCACATAAATTAATACATTGCCGCACCGTAATAATAATCCCTTTCGCGTTAAATCGCACGTACTTTCTGTACAATTGCCGAAAGGAAAAAAGAATAACGCTTATCGATTCAAAAACTGTTCATTAACAGTTAACTTCACAACCGATCCTTTCTCTCGACTGTCAAACACTTTCGATTAAAAAAAAAAAAAAGCGCAGCCTTAATAATTCACGAGCGTGGCATTACGACCAAAGCTGCCTGTCAACCATCCCCTTTATTATAATCGTCACTGTTCGAAACTTCCGCGCGAAAGATCTCGTATTGCGCACTCACCATAAAAATTTCTGGTATCCAGGTTCTGGGACAGCACTGTGGACTGTCGATTGAGCGCTTTCTCGGCGGGAGTGAGGCTGTCGGTGATGGCGCGCACGCACTCGAGGTCGCCGAGGGCGCAGGCTAGATGCAGAGCCGTGTTACCGACGGCGCTTCGGATCTCGGGATTGGCGCCCGCCACGATGAGACGACGTACGATGAGCGGCTCGTGGCTCAACACTGCCAGCTGAAGAGCCGTGTGAATGTTGTTGTTCAGCAGGTCCAGCAAACAGACGTGAGGCACCACGTCAATCAGCCAGAGCGCGGCTTCTGTCAGCCTCATTGCTATCGCGATGTGGAGTTGACTGTGGAGCGGATAGAATTCTTTGTTAGTTGGCTATATAGTTATTATTGGAGTTTCACTGACGAATGGAAAACTATGCGAACTGAGTGGGAACTGAAAGTTCTTTCGAATGATAAGAAGAAAAATAACGGTATCTTTCGGTACCATAATTCTGGTAAGTTTTAATATATTTATATATTAATTTTTGTTAGAAATTGTCGACATTTTTTGCGAAAATATTAATCTGTTACACAAAAGCTATTGCTTTTAATTTTAGTTCCTATAATAGTTTTGTTTTGAGCCACGAGTTAAATCGAATAGTTATAAACATCACTGTATATTGACGATGAAGAACTAGTACTATACCGTTGGAATGTTTCCATATACGAATCGTGTCAACATTAGTAACTAGACACTACCCACTCACGTTCATTAACGCAAGTTTCTCTTCAAATCGATAAAACTTACGTGTCACCGTCGCTGTCCTGTTTAAAAAAGTAGTCGTAGGGTTGCTTCCCAAACTCGAGGCCTGGCGCTTGATCGGGGATCTTCGCGACGTCACTGTGTGCCCTCGACTTGCTGCCGCTGTCGTCCAGGTCATTTAAACCCGTCTTCACCGTCTTGAGGCCAAAGTTGCGCTTGGCGATTTGGATATCAGCACTGACGCCGCAGGACTTGCCGCGCGACGGGTCTTCCGAATTGTCCATCTGCAGCCTGGAGTTGTCGCACGAGACGAAACCCGAGTCTGCCACCGGATTCTGCTTGGCAGCGTTAGCGTTCTTGATTTGTTCGCTCAACACCGCCTTCTGGCTCTCCATAATAATCATGCACACCGGGAACAACAACAATACGTGTGACAGTCGACGCGATGAAATTTAGTTTGACAGTGGAGCACATTCGTGAGTATGCGAGAGGAAACTGTTGTAGTCGTAGTCTCCGTTGTTGTCGACTGGTCGTTGTAGGCGCTCGAAGCGAACTGGAATTCCCGCGCCGCAGTTTGCGTGCTCGTTCGTTCGGTATAGAGACGGCTGCGCCCTCTCGACTATATATGCCGGTCCGACTGCCCTGCGGCTACTTTATATAAACGCAACAGGGGTGTGGGAACTGCAGCCGGGGTACACGCGCTCCACATGTGGCCATTGGCCCATGGTGGGGAAAAATTCACTGATGCTGATTGCGGGGAATTGGACTAGACCCAGATGCAGCGCGATAAGAGAGCGCAGAGCATTGTGTGTATGGGATTTTCAAAACACATGGGTGATTCGGCAAATCGTCGTTTCAAAATTTTCGAAGATAAGTAGTTTTGGATTTGAAATGTTTATAATGCAGAGATGTTTTCCATAGACGTTCATGAAAAATTCATTTTTTATTATACTTTTCTATACTTTTAATTATTAAGTGTAAAATTATTGTTGGGAATGCACTTAATATATTTTTACTCGACAGACTCAAATTATCATAAAATTTACTACAATTTATAGTAAAAATTCCCATGTTTTCAGCAATTTTTACTATAAATTGTAGTAAATTTTATGATAATTCGAGTCTGTCCCAAAGTTCCTATCAAATATAGTAATTTTTCTTACATTTATAGTAAAATTCTTAAAACATTTCTCTCAGATACCACAACTATATCTGAATAACGTATGATAAAAAATTTTATAAAATAGTATCTATAAACCATAAAAAAAAAAATAAAATAAAATATCTAGAGCTATTGTACTTTATCTTCGCATCTTTATCAACCTTTTATTTACGCGCCCTAAGCTTACACAGGCATGGAATAAAATTTCGGTCAAACAATAACCCGCCGTCATTAATGACTGGTAGATTCCCCGAGGCGGACCACGAATTCCCGTAAACAAAGGCGTACTACTTAGGCCGGCGCTTGAGAAAGAATGGGGTGCGCCACCCGTAAATCGGCACGTCGAGTGGCCGTGGTTATGATGAAGCTCTTTCTATACCTGTTATGGTTGTAAATGCTGCTCTCTCTCTCTGTGCCCCTCTCTCTTTTACTCGGAGCTTTATTGGGAAACCCCGTCCGACCACTCTCCAGACACTCCGCTACAGATTGTTCGCATACCCGGGTCATATGGGAAGTGAGTGGTTCCACAGGTCCAGAAGTAAAATTATAGTAAGTATAGGGCTCGGCCGAGAGTGACCTGGAGATTGATCGATCGATCGATTGATCGCCGCGTGTTTATTTTTATTAGATAACGCGACGAGATACACCTTATCGGGCTCACGAAGTTTTCTGGGGAGTCCTTCGACTTTACGCCGAAGCGCTGCCCTGTGTCGATGAGATTAAGTTATGGGACCAGTGCTACATGTGTAAGTATGTGTATTTAGAGAGTGACGCGAGCATTTTCCAGAATATACGAAGGACACAACAAATCCGGACATCCCTGAACGTAAGCGCTCGTATTTTCTGAGACCAGCACGTACGTAAATTTGGGGCAATTCGACGCAGGACTTTTTGGTGATTATCGGAATTATTTTCGATAACGCTTTTCGAAATTGTTAGATAACATTCGAATAAGTAGTTTTATTTGTGATTTTTATTTGCGATTCTTTAAAAAAGATAATATAATATAAGGTAATTCGAGGTGGTTCGAACGCCCAAATTGACGTTAATTATTAACATTTTTTTCAACTACGTTTTCGAATATTGTAATATTAGTGATGCTATGATTGGAAAAAAGTGTACTTTAAGTAAAGAAAAACTTTTTTTTTTAAACAAATTAAATTATTAATAAACAAGATATCGCCATCTAAATCTTTTTTATTTTTTATCTTACCTCAATTTGGAAGGTTTAATATATGAAAATTCCAAAATTATCAATACCTGCCAAGCTACATCAGTTTGTTTATGAGAATTCCGATGAATTCTTCTAAGTTTTTGATGAATAATTGGTCGTACTTTTACGAGATTTGTTTGAACAATCTGATGTAGCTTTGTATGTATTGATAATTTTCGAATTTTCATAGCGGTACCTTAATTGCAAATGGAACAAAATTAAACCTTCCAAATTGAAGTCGGATAAAAATATTTATGTGATGGAAAAAAATGTATTATGAAGGCTTCTGAGCAAGTTGAAATGATCCATCTCGAGAAAATGTAGATGATAAGCTTACGGAAAATCGTAACATTTTTGTGGATCTCCTTTTAAAGAGGTGTTTGCGTGGTTTCTTAAGATACCGAAATGCAGGCGATCTAAGACGAAAATAGTACAGGAAAAACCGCATCAATTAGACAAACATAGTCATCGGAGTTTTCCGTAAAGCATATCTATCTCTATATGCGATTAGAAAATTTGACTATTAAAACTATATCAAAAGAACGATTTATCCTCAAATTAAAATTTTAGAGGGAAAGCCGTGAAGGAATCCCGTACTTACACCTATCGACCATTTTGGCGAATTCTGTTGACCCTTTTGTTCTCTAAAATCGTTTACAACTGCTCGACCAATCCAAAAATAAACCGATGGTCGGATAGTCGGATTATTACTGTATTGTATTCCGAATGTAGGTATGCCCTGTACTTTAAATCCATACCTACGACACGCGTGTAACTCTCGGTATTTTCCCTAAATTACAGTGATGAAATTTTTCGGGGAAATGTGAAATGAACTCATTCAACATGATTGCTCATTGGAAAACTTGATATTTTTGTTCCTGTATGAATGACCAATTCTCATGCGGGCAAGTTTAATCAACTGGGTACAAATAATATATAAAAATGGTTTAGAGAGCACACTTGTCAGACCAAGTTTTTCTGGTTACCTAGACCACCCTAAATATACGAAAAAACTCTGATTTTTTACCGATAGCTTTAGTTCTAAAAAATGATTAAAAAGGATCTTCTTGAAACAGAAATAATTTCGTTAGCAAGTGTCATGCAAAAATAAAAAAATTAATAACAAAACTAGTGAATGCGAGCTTCATTTACTTTTCATTATTATAGAACGAACAAATATTGATTCCTTCAAAAGTTAAATAAATTCGAAGATGAACGCAAAGTACACAAAATAATGCAAAAATTCAAAGAAGTGGGTTTTGGCCATTTTTCAATATATATTATCAAAAACCACGGTGTTTTACACTTATCTTTGAATTTATTTGCATTTTGAAAGCTCACATTCTCTAGTGTTTTTTTAATGTATGTAAGACTCTCCTCAATATAATGATTTCCATTTCAAGAAGTTTCTTTTTAAGCATTTTTTAGAAATTATTGTCAGCAAAAAAGCTTGCCAACCGGGATCCCGAGTTTTTGTATAATCAGAATGGTCCAGATAACGAGAAAAACCCGGTCTGGCAGGTGTGTTATATTTTCGATACCCTGTTGTTTCACCTTCCCAGCAGAATATTGCTCATATACATATTTATAAGGAATATTTATTCCGCAGTTTATTAATTGATTAGAAATTGAAAATGTATATATTATAATAAAATCAATTGAAATAAAACTGTATTAAAAATAGTGGAACTCATTTAGATAATAAAATCGAAACCGAATATTTAATATTCAAGTTTCAAAGTGAATACAAGTTTTTCCTACATATTTTAAATGAAATTTTACAAAATAGAAATTACACTTGAAGCTATATTACAAACATCACTTAAACTAATGGAAATTAATTTGAAGTAAACTAATAGATTTCTTATAGTTTCTACCAGGCTAAAATAGGTATCGAGTACACTATGACAATGTCACTTTCATAAGGATGAAATCTAATGAATAAAAAACATTTCTAAACATAACTGATGAGGATGGTTTTTATAGTAAACGTAATCGCAATATTCATATTAATCAATAATATATCATTAGGACAAACAGTTCATAATAAAATGTTATCGAAGGTAGACTACGATACTTCTATTGTGTCGGTAAGAAAAACATTTGTCATAATTTCTCTTTCACGATTGCATTTTTTACTGTTATTAAAAATTAAATTTTTACGTTTAAGCTATTTATATTAGATTACTGTTCTATTGGAGAGTCAGATCCCGTTGTACTTATAGGGAATTGGAGTGATACGGATATAAAATTACAAAAATGTTTTTCGAGTAGTGCAACTATAATTTTACGTGAAGTTCAAAAAGAACAAAATTTAGAGGAGCATGAAAAAACACTTAATCACAGAAGCGAATTATACTTTAATTTAAATGCCTGACCTGCAAATAAGTTTGTCATTTGGCAGCAGAGCGTGAAGGTTTTAAAGCGTACTCTTAACGATTTGTTTGAATCTATTTGGAAAAATATAAACGGATTGTACTTTATTGAAAATACAAAAATTTACAACAGTTGTAAAGATGCATATACTTATCTACAAATTTGTTGGGAGTTTAATATTTTATCAGTTATTTTCTTATGCCAAGACATGCATTCCAAAATTTTCTTGTACACATTCAATCCTTATAATTCATATGCTCCTGAAATTTGGAAAATGGTTTACAGTTTAAAGCAACAAAATGGACATCCTTTTCGTATATTTAACCATGAGTATAATATTAAAGGTAAAGAATATATTCCTATTAAATACATGCTAAAACTTAAGTTATTGCAATGCTATTAACATTAGTATTTTATTTATTACATTTTTTAATTTCTTAGAGCTACCATTGGTTTGTAAACATTATAATTTTGAGAAAACCTCTACTCTTTCCGGATTCCCGATAAGACTTGCAGGCGAAAAGATGTTTTACGATCCATATTTGAAAGCTGGTAATGAATTTAACATTGAAGATGGAGTAATTGCTAAAGAACTTTTTGACTATTTAAACGCAAGCTTAAATATTATTTGCGTTTCCGATGACTTTATTATATATCAAAATGGGTCTCCTAATCATATTTTAGCAGATCTTCTATATGGAAAATACGACATGAAATTTAGTTTTGATTTCGGGAGACTTTATTGGGCAAATGAATTCAATACCTTTCTTCGAGCTACCGTATGTTATATTACCACCAAAGAAAAAGTCACAATGTTCGAACAATTCGTAAGCGTATTTGCTAGAGAGAACATGATACTTTTAATTGTAGTTAATTTAATGACATTTATTATTTTTGCACTTACACAAAAAAAGGATTTGTCTGCTGTTGTTATCGATTTTTTTCGAATAATAGTAGGAGTTGCCACGCTTAAAAAACCAAAAAGATTATTGCCAAGAATAGTTTTTTTGTTTATAATTTTACTTTGCTCTATCTCGGGTTTCTATTTGCAAAATCGATGGTATTCGTCATTGACATCAACGCCAATTCATACACGAGATATAAAGTCTTTATTAGATCTGGCACGTTACGATTACAAAATTTACACTATAAATTATCATTTACAGTATATGAGTAATTTTAGTCATTACGAGAATGTATCGATTATAGGTGCTTTTCAGGAATGCGTTGAATTGCTAGCAAACGATCCTACAGCAGCATGCGCAGGTGATTGTGCTATGTTGAAAGAATACTTTTATGATGGACACAAAGTACGAATGTCAGAAGATCGAACATTTGAACCATATAACGTATATCTTTTTAGAAATGATTTTCCCTTATATAAACGAATTCGCCAAGTTTATAATAGAATGTTTGACAGTGGGATTGTTCTACATATTTTGTCCATAATAATTCATAAATATTATAAGAAGAATGAGGAGGGTACATTCGAGAAACCTAAAAGTATAGAAATATCTCAACTGCAATTTGCTTTTTATTTTATTCTATTTGCTAACGGATTTGCAATCGTAATATTTTTGACCGAATTATTAATTAAGCGAATATTGAAAGGAAAAAAGTAAGTAACTATATAAACTTAGTAAGTATTTTAATTTTCGATCGTTGCAAGAACATTTTATTTTAAGGAATATTGAATGTATGCTGCACCTTATATTTTTACTTCGACATTATTTATATTAATAGTTGCTACAGATCGTAATGTACGTTATGCCATATTTTTATCATATATATTAACATTTTTTTCTTAAAAACTCCTATTCAAAAAATTTCACGCCTTTTTCCGATTCTTTTAAAATTATATAAGTTTAAAAAATTTCACGCCTTTTTCCGATTCTTTTAAAATTATATAAGTTTATATTAGCGCAATATCTAGTTACGCGCAAATACTCACTTATACCCTGTGTGTACGTGAAAATGAACCACTACAAAAGTTAATAATAGCTTTTGAGTGACTTTTTGTAAATGCAGAAACAGATTGTAGAAATTTAATTACATTACCATTCGCCTGCATTGGCATGCAAGTGATTGTATATCCTCTAAATCCAGCTTTTTTAAAATCCATTACACTTTTCGCGCAGCTGGGTTTTCACCCTTTCACTGGTTTAACAGTTGATACCTTTTACTGTTATTTTCTTAATTCGA
>JAPYZO010005241.1:0-10391 GCA_030522905.1 Torymus flavipes | reverse complement strand
ATGCTCTAATAAGAACAATTTTCACTCAGCCTTACGTATATATGCGTACATATACACCCGTGCACTGCATTCCAGCAGTGCACATTATTCACATCCGTGGAATCCATTCTCCCTCTCTCTCTCTCTCTCCTTTCGCGCAACAATGCGCACGAGTCACCATCGCTCACAACACACACATATATAGGTACACACGACACACTGCACACACCTGCATCATCAGGCTGCAGGATCGGCAGCGATATCGTTGGCACGGGGGAAGGGGGAGGCACACAGAGCGCGTCGTTCGGATATATGTTCGCTGCATTATAACCGCGCCCCGCGCGTCGCATACAATCACAAAGCAAAAAGAAGCGCGCGGGTTTTATTTATTTATTTATATTTTTTATACAATCCATTGTGTCTCATTTTGGAGTGGGATAGTGCGCGCGCGTCGTCTGTAGATATAGACGCAGGTGCTCCAAAAGAGACAGGTATATATAGCTGTGTGTATACGCGGATTATGCCGCGTGTACGCGCGGGCGTTGTTCCTAACCTTACCTAACCTCACCGTTGTGTATGCATATATACACATATCTGCGGGTGAGTGTATTTTGAAAACGTCTGAGGAAGTGGGTGAGTCAGGCGCGGTGCACACACGAGGCACACGCCCCCGAGATGCATTGAATCTGTGCAGATAGCCAAATGCTGTGAGGTTTCCCGTGGAGGGTAGCTGGCCTGCCAGGATGGAGAAAGTTCTGGGTTTGCTGCTGGCTCTGCTATTGCAGGGATGTCTGGGCCAGGAGAGTATTGGATGCTTCAAGAGCAGCTCATTGTATCCTGACCTGCCAGTGCTCGTGGCCAGGAGGGTTGGTTCACCAGATGAGTGTATCAAGGAGTGCAAGGCTCGATACTATACGTGAGTATAATGATTGTGTTGTGCAGAAAGTTTAATGTAATTGGGTTATTATGTATGTAATACAATAAATATTGCATAATTGCACAATGTATAACAGTAGTTATTGAGTACGTGCTTAGTTGGTAATAAAGTCCTTAATAGTATAGCAAGTGATTCAATATCCTAATAGTTACCATAAAAATAGAGATTATTCAATGTATTAATGTTCTTTCTTAAAAGTTTTAAAAGAGTTTATAAAAAGAAATTACTTCTCAATATATAGTTTAAAATGGAAACAAATATAGTATATTTTTATTTTTATAAAAGTTTTGCTTTAGAAATTGCAGTTGTTTTACTAGAATGATGTTGAATGGCTTTTTAATGAACTTATCACTACATCATTCTTGCTTGGCATCTCATAATTTACAATTAAGAAAAGTAAATTAGAGCTAATTAGCCAATTTAGAACTATTCCCGAATTAAAACCTAATTTAAGATTATGATTGTACCTCGCACTGAACAGTCTTTCAAAGAATAAATTAATTAAGCATAAAATTAAAAAATACAATATGAAAAAATGTACTACATTAATAGTTTTAAAAAATTACAAAAAAAATCATGAAACTGTTTATTCTTCAGGTATTCCGGTTTATGGTTTGGCCATCAATGTTATTGTGGAAGTCATTATGGAAGATATGGTCCATCAGACACTTGTAACATGCCATGCATCGAAGATCCAAAGATATTTTGTGGCTCTGATGAAGGTATTAATGTTTACTCTACTGGGCAAAAAGGTAAAATCTAATCATTTAATCATCAGTTTAATAATTTATCAAATAGTTCTCTATTATCTCTATTAATTGCAGGACCAAGTCCTCCACGAGCAGTAGCAATAACAAAATATGGACAAGAATCCCTTGAAGTAATTTGGCAACCTCCAGATGTTCCTAATGGAAAAGTAGTGTCTTATACTTTAAAAGCCACTGCCATAGAAACTCACGCTCATTTTCCACTGCCACCAATAGAGGCTGAGGTCCAAGGGGAAAATGCCAATTCCACAACTTTTTACGGACTACATCCAGGCACTAAATACAATATCACTATTTTTGTATCTAATGCTCAAGGTTCTAGTGATGAGTCTTATGCCATTGATTGGACTCGAATAGGTCCACCTGATAAGCCTGAAAGTCCAAAAATTATTGCAAAAAATGATAGGACTGTTACCATTGAAATCTCACCTGGCAGCAGTGGAAATGGTCCTCTGTCATACTATCACATTGTAGTGGTACAATCTGGAATAGTTCCTCCAACAGGAAGCAATATTGTATATGGTACTTTTGATGTATCAAACAGAGATGGTCTTGGTTATTACATAACTGCAAAGTTTGATGTTTCTGATTATGCTCGGTTCAGACGTTTTGAAGTTGGTGATGGAAGTATGATTGGAGGATATTACAATGCACCACTGGATAAAAGAATTGGGCCACCCCAGGTAAAGATTTCAAACCTTATTTTTTTATAATTTTTAGAATCAGCAATCAAAAATACTTTTTACTTTTAGATCGGGATTGCTCTTGAATCAAGAATTAGAGGAGAGGTTCAATACAGTTATTCAGATTTAACTAGTGCTGGCCACAAAATCATTACTCGCGATAGTCGAGACACTAGTGCCAGTGCAGCTAACATTGTTCTTTGGATTCTTATTGTTCTCCTAGGAGTTTTACTTTTGGCATCAGTACTTGTATTTTTCGTTCTTCGTAAAAGATTCCAACAGGTATGAGTAGCATTAAGTATAAACATTGCATTTAATACAAAACAATTTTTAAATTCCTGTTATTTCTGGAATGGCAGGTACGGATGCACAGGCTACCCGAACAGCAGGAACTAACACTTCAAGGTCCTCTTTACGAAGTAGACAATATGGCCTACATTCCGGAAGACATACCGGAACGCACGAATCATTACCAAGAGTTGAAGAGCAAAGTCTGGAGCATACCGCGAAACTTCCTAAATTTCGACGCGAATCCTGTGCGTAGAGGTCGTTTCGGAACTGTGCACATGGGGACAGTACAAAGAGACGCTATTCCGGTAGCCGTATCCGTTCACAAGATTTCGGATACCCAACTCAAAGGCTCTGAAAAAAGGTAATTGGCTTT
Source organism: Torymus flavipes (assembly GCA_030522905.1). Classification (NCBI taxonomy): domain Eukaryota; kingdom Metazoa; phylum Arthropoda; class Insecta; order Hymenoptera; family Torymidae; genus Torymus; species Torymus flavipes. Next base: position 7,361 of record JAPYZO010005241.1, on the reverse strand, counting down.
CTTCGTAAAGCATAAAATGCTCCGAATACTTTAAGATTATAATCCCTCTTGTCTTCCAGGCAAATGCTACGCGAGCTCGACGTCTGCATCAAGGCCGGCGCGTTCAAGTACTTGGCGAGTCTGGTCGGCAACTGCGAGACCCCGGACACGCTTTTCGTCGCCGTGGAGATGCCGCCGCAGAGCCTAAAGATGCGGCTGCTGGCCGCTCGTTCGGGTGAACACTTCCCCCACGAGCAGATTCTGCGTATCGGTGCCCGTATCGCAGATGCTCTCAGACACTTGGCCAGTTTGAAGATCATTCATAGCTGCGTATGCGCGAGGAGCGTCGGTCTTACGAACGATTGGGCACCCAAGCTCATGGGTCACGGTAAGAATTACTTTTGCATTGATTTTTAATATTCTTTTCTTTTTTGTACAACCTTTGTAATTTTGAAAAGCTAACAATTGATGATTTTTCTTCCTCAAGGTCTATCCAAGCACGCCCTCGAGGATGCCAAGTACGCGCGATGGACGGCCCTGGAGTGCTTCAGCAACCAGGTGAAGCACCAGCCGGGGGTCGTTTGGGCATACGGCGTACTTCTCTGGGAGATGTTCGCGATGGGCGGCACCCCATACGCCACCTACGACATGGACAGCGACGTCGAGGACGCGATAAACGCCGGTCGCAGATTAGAACAGCTGCGCGACGTGCCGGATTCTGTGCACGAGGTCATGATGAGCTGCTGGCTGATCGATCCCCAGGAGAGGCCGACATTCGATGAGCTCGTGAGATTGGTAGGTTTTGTGTGTAATAAATAAAACTATTATTTATTTACAAAGAGATAATCGTAAAAATAAACTTTTGCGATTTTTACAACCTGCATTTTTATTGTAATGTGATATTCTATTAGTTTCCGTTGAATCATGTAACAAAACTGATAATTGCGTTCTTTCAGGATACGCTGTCGGTCATTCCAATTACATCGATCACCGAACCGTACAGGCCCGAACTAGAGCTCAACTAAACCAATGGTATTGGCTTCGACATCAAACATCACGCTCGAATAATTGGGGAAAAACTCTCTGTACTTAAGCACAACTTAAGTCGATTATTATTATTACTCTCGATACGTTCTCCGATTGCATTTGCGTTTTTTTTATTATTTTTTTTAATATCAAAGAACAAATCCATTTTGGGAGCGGCAAAACATCGTCTTAGTTACCAAGTCATTTTTATACGAGTGTGACCCAAATGAGATTGTTTTGTCGCGTCTTTTTTTTATTGCATATATATATTTTTTATTTTATATATTCTCTTTGTTTTTCTTTATACGGCACACGTGTCTTAATTACAAAGTTTTTAAGTTAACAGCGGAAGTTCTTTTGAAGTTCTTTTATTTTTATTTAAGAATCTTGAGGAATCTCAACAATCGCAACGAAACTTTCGGTGACGTTGTTTCCGTCCATTTTTATAATGCTAAGCTACTGTAAGGAGTCTTAGATTTTATTATTTCTTTTTTATACAAATAAGTTTTAATGCAAATCAAATTGGAAAACTCGTTTTTATAGACTGATTTATACTTCAAAAAACGTACTGTTAGTTGGTAAGTTTTTTTCGGAAGGCCAAAACTTTTAGATATTAACAATATATTTATGTAGCATGGAAGATTTTCGTCTCTTTAAACACCATCGATATTATACATTTTATACTTTGCATTTACTTGACAACTGTAATAATGTTTCCTACGGAATATCGACAGTATTCTCGCCTTATCAAACCATCACGATTAGATGTAAATATTTTTCCTATCATATGGTCTTTTCCAAGTTTTTTACCATAAAGCCTATAGAAAAACATTCGCATCTAATAACAAACCTACAGGATCAGGGAACCGGGGGACAAATAAATCGAGTCAACAAAGTGCATTATACGAAATATAATATCTGTATTTTAGATCAATTAGTAATCATCGATGCCTTAATGATCATTATATAAAAAGCGCCGTTACGCGACGCATCACGTACAAAACGAACAAACAAACAAAAAAGTATCGTCAGTATCGCATATACCATAAATTATTATTATAAATATCGTACTCGCACACGATATATACGCACGCACGCGCGTATACACAGTACGAAGCGGTATACAATCGCATTGAGCTTTGGCGTTGAACTACACGAGAGGAGAACAAACTGTCCGTATACATAGTTTCAGAGTGTCGAACAACGGGTCGCCGTCATAATTGTAAATATATATACGATCGAATCAAATTTCCGTATGTATTTTTAATCGCACGTGTAAATATAGCGATGTATAATTTTTTTCGTCTTTTAACGAGAAAACTTTTCACGTATTAAAAGAAAACCTTACAGCATTAAAAGTGTCGTTCCTTGAACTCTTATTTCTCCTCCTCTTCCTCTCGTCCTCTCTCTCTACGTTAGTCTCCTTTGGTATAAAACAGTATAATCTTGGTTAATCGACTGGGACAATAAATACGTATATAATATATATAAACTTCTAATACCTACATATTGGCGTATACACGTATAAAAAACCCTTACAACGTCTCGGTATAAAAAGTGTGTACAAAAGTGCGCGCCTGCTACACGCTGAAGCCGATAAAAGCGCTACTACGTACAACTTTCTCACAGCTTTGAATCAAGCAAATTTTGTTTATACAAAAATTATCATCGCGCGTAATCGATCGGCTGTAGTTTTAAGCAAAAAACTACTCTCGCGTCCTGAAACGCGCGGGTCTCTAAAATCAGTCACCACGTGTCCTCTAGCTCAGCACGCGTCAGGTGGGCTGGGAGGACATTTTGCTGGAGTGCGAGTGCACAGCCCTGGGTCCGCCAGTACCCACGGGACCGCCCAGCTTTCCTTTATTCCTCTTCGGGCACAGCAGCTGCCTGTAGGCCTCCCTGTACAATTTATTCGTGCCGGCGTAGATGAAGGGATTGACGACAGCGGAAGCCCAGGCGAGCATTGACGCGATGACGTGCAGCACGGGTATCTTCACCTGGTCGTCTATCACGTTGGCCAGCATCAGCGGCAGGAAGCAGAGGAGGAAGCACAGAAAGATGATCAGCATGAGTCTGGTGACCCTCGAGTCCTCGCGGCGCTGGAACCCGGATTTCTTGCGTTTGCCCTGATGCTGCTGTAGCGCCGCTGTGTTCTGATGATGCGCCTCGAGCTTTTTGCGGCTGGTACGCACGCGCCAGTAAATGCACAGGTAGCTGACGATGATGACAATACAGGGTACCAGGAAGCCGACGACGAACAGCAGCTTCTTCGGGCTCTTGCCGTTCTTCTTTAGGATCGTGCAGGAGAAGGTGGCTGGGTCCAGGCCCAAGGTACCCCAGACGCCCAGCAGCGGAGGTACCAGGAGGGAGAAGCTCAGCGTCCAGATCGCCACGAGCATCAGGGCGATGCCGCGGTTCGTGTAGATGCGGGAATAGATCTCCGCTCGCGAGATCAGCACGTACCTGTCGACAGACGGAATAAGGGTAAGTATATAATTTTTTATTCTTTTTAATTGCTAAATGTGAAACAATATACAGAAATTAGCCTAATAATTTTTAATCAGTTCTGCTATGAAAATTCAATAGCGAGGGTGTGTGTGTGTGTGTGTATAATTGAAATTTCCAATCAAGAAACAAATCACGTATTTTACATCTCTATATATTACCAAAAAAATAAAAAAAAAATAAAAAAAAAAAACAATCCCGAAACCAATTCTATGTATACCCATCCACAAAGAATACACATATCCCATGTGAATTCCGCGCACGAACCCCTCACACACACGAGCGCACATATCATGACTCATTCACGCGCGGCGTCGCACGAGTGCTCGCGAGTTGCGCGCCTGAAGTGTCCTCTCCTCGTCGAGGACTTGCACTCGAGAGCCTCGACTGCAGCGTGGGCGAAGAAGAAGAACCGCGGGCCGATAAGCGGCAGCTGCGCGGAAGGTGCGGAAACGATGGGTAAAAAAAAGCAGCAACCGCTGGTGAGAATAACGCTCGTCTTTGAATGTGTCACACACGTTGATAAGCGCGTGAGTTATGATATATGCGTCTATTTTTAAATCAGTGTCAATTAGAAGCTACAGCGTAGTTTATGGGTTGGGTGCTTATTTGGCTGAATGTTCTTTAAGATAATAATTATATTTTACGTAATGGTTTGGCAGTGTGGAGTTACACTGTAAAAAAACCGTTCAATATTTACTTTTCTAGATAATACGACTATATGCTTAATTGTTGAAACGTAATCGCGATATATGTTTTATATGCACTACTGCACTGGTGTGTACATAAAATAATAATGTATCATTGTTTCATCCTTATCTCCGCAATGTAATCACAACTGCACATTCCTTCTCTGCAAGTTCAACAAGCAGCCATTGCGTTCTCACTCTCTTTTTTTTATAGATTCACATGCAATCCTCTCTACCACGTATCTGTTATATACAATAAAAACAAGAAAAAAAGAAATAACACTCACCTATTAATAGTGATGGCGACCATGCTGAGCAGTGACACCGCGACGTTCCCATAAAAGAATAGTGGAAAGACCTGGCAAAGGGTCTGGCCGAGGACCCAAGCCTCGTTGAGATACCTGCTGGCGGTGAGCGGCAGGTTAACGGCGGCGAATATCAGGTCGCTGACGCTGAGACTTATGACGAAGGCCGTCGTAGCGTGCCGACGCAGACGCGCGTACCGCAGCAGAGCTATCACCGTCACGAGGTTGCCTGTGAGAGAGACAGAGAGTGAAAAGGAGGAAGTATGAATGGAGGGCTTTGTATATATTGCGGTTAATGGGGTGCATTGTGCAGGAGGAGCGAGGGACGCGAATGGTTTTTCAAATGGTGATTAGGGCTGTTTTGAAAATATATATAGGAGCGAACGAAGGTTTTGGGATAAAGAGGGCGGAGTAAGAAGGACGCAGAGCGATGAAAGAAGAGGTTGTTTGGAAATAAGGTGATTATGGTTTGGTAAAATACTTATTTATGTCAAAATTATAATCCCATCTTAATAAGCTGGTATTTATTATACATATATAGACTAGAGGATGAATCGGAAATACATTGAAATTATTTTTCATTAAGATATCATGTACGGCAAAAAAAGCTGCACGAAATATTCCACATGAGTGATCGCCGATGATAAAATTCGCTGATTCACCTACATTCCCCGTCGCCTCCCCCACTCTCTATATCTTTCACGTTCTAATCGCCGTACAAAGAGCTCCTTGTATATATATATATATCCGCGGATTCCTTATTCGAAAACTATAGACACATCGGACCGAAAACTCTCGTCGTTACGCAACGCTTGCATTGGTAAACACCGTGAAAAGCCTTAGTTCCTCGCGAGATCGCCGGAGTCATCAACCGGAGTCGTTATGTGGAATTAATTGGAATAATTGATGCTAATTGCGCGTAATAGCGCGCGTGCGCGCGCGCGCGCGAGAGAGAGAGAGGACGCGCATCACGGAACCGATGGGTTATATATACGGTGGTGTTGGGTTTCCACGAATATCGGCCGATTAATAATTCATCGGATGCAGTATATAAAAGACGGGTTTCGAATGGAAGGGATCTTTGACATTTTTTTTAAAGTTGGGATTGTTGTGTAGGTTATTATACTGCAGCGAGGTCCAAGTGGGTTAACTCCAATTAGACAAAATTCGTCGTCGCCAAAAAACCCTAAATTCACGTTTAATTCGCGTTTTCAACTGTACATCATGCAGTTATGTGAATTTTAAAAAACGCGCAGCATTATTGAAGCGATCCTCGTCCGCACGCGTACATTATATTATACCGTTTCTATATCGGAAGCGAAGAAGTCAATTTGTCACGCTCGTATATCGCGCGGCGCGCGCGTCATCCTCGACTTCTCCTCCAACTTTTAATAGCAGAGGCTTACACTTAGGTACTTATCATATCTCTCGTGATGCGATTGAAAAAAAAACGGCATTTACAATTTCTCGAATACTCTATATTTAATAAGAGAATAAAATCGACTGTCTCAAAGTCTCAATGAAAAATACATTCTGGTATGATCATTCGCCGTGGACGAGTGTGTCTTTTTCGTGACCGTAAGGTCGACAGCGAGTCGACGACCAATTGATGTAATTGTGTATACTTGCGCGCCGCGGCGCCTGTTTTTCCGCCGGCGCTTTTGACCTGCTGTAGTATAATACACCGCGCACGCGCCGACCCGGCTATATACCGTCAGTGTAAACATTGAAATAATTGCTTGATTCGGTGTCTCTCTCTCTTTTACTTTTTTTTTCATTCAATTGCTTTTTTATTATACGATGGTAGAGAGTATAAAATTTTAGATATAAATTAAAGAACCCATCCGTGATTTATATTTACAATGTTTTTAAGAAACAAAAAGATGCGCAGCACCGAGTGCAAAAGATACTTGGAAGTGGAAAAAATAACAATTGAAACCAATGAAATTTTCTTCCTATCGGGTGCGCGCGGAGAGCGCAACTGCGCTTTAAAGACGACAATTGGTTTTAATGTACGCCACGCCAAGAAAGTCGCCGCGCTGAGTCTGTAATATATCCGACCATTTTTCATCTTTAATGCGTTAACTGAACGACCTATATTTAATGAACTCTAAAGCATTGGAAATTTAATTATGTAGGATTATAAGATTTTATAGATATGCAATGAAATTTATGTAGATCTATAATGATCTTTCAGAATAAACATCCGCGTTCTATACTTTTTTTAAAATATACTCTCTACAAAGCACCGAGTGAATGGAACAGCGTTTTATTATCGGCAAAGAATAGACATACAACCATGCCAAACATCCGAAACCTCCATTCTTCCATCTTCCTCGCTTTCATCCTCCTTATCTCGTCTCCCCGACCGTCTCATCTCTCGAAATCACTATAACCGGCCGTCGCGTTACAAAAAAAAATACGTCTACTTACTTACGACGCGCGTTGACTCACATACGCCCCGACTTTTTTCTTCGCCGCGAATCTCATTAAGCTCGTTTACGCCGACGCTCTAGTTTAATTACGCGTGACTTCACCCGCGCTCTAAGTATCAATTGCCTTCGGTGTGAGCTGGCCCTTCGCGCGTTGCCCAATTGATTGTTTCCGACACGACGATGCGCAAGATACGGACAGATGCGCCCCGCGTGATTTTTGTCGACAGGGATGGCCTGAGTTTCCATGCAAATTGTGGAGGAGGACAAAACTTATTTTGCCGAATTTATCATCGGATAAAAAAAAAAAAAGTTTAAAGGAATAGATATTTTGATAAAGTATATAGAAAAATTGTAAATAAATTTTTTTTTTCGTTTCTCAGAATCTTTATTACCGTTTATTTTTGGATATAAAATATATATAT
>JAPYZO010005240.1:0-10438 GCA_030522905.1 Torymus flavipes | reverse complement strand
TTATGCCCATTACCTGGATTTTTAACTAGATATCCAGGTAAAATTAAGTAGGACTACGGGTCAACGGTTTATGATTAAATGGATTTTTACCTAAATTTGATTCAGTCTAGAGGGAACTTCACTTGGATTCCTAGCCATAATTAACTGGATTTAGCTTTTTTCCTGGATTTTTAACTGCATATCTATCTAAAATTGAGTAGGACTGTGGGTAAATTTTTTACGATTACGTAGATTTTTTTGTAGATCTAGCGGAATCTTTGCTTGCGTTCCTATCCTTAATTAAGTGGATTTTGCCTATTACCTGGATTTTTAACTAGAATCTTCGCTTGGATTACTACACGTTATTAAGTGGATTTTTCCCATTACCTAGATTTTTAACTAGATATCCAGATAAAATTAAGTAGGACTACCGGTCAACGGTTTATGATTAGATGGATTTTTCCTAAATTTGGTTCAGTCTAGCGGGAACTTTACTTGGATTCCTAGCCATAATTAACTTGATTTAGCCTTTTTCCTGGATTTTTAACTGGATATCTATCTAAAATTGAGTAGGACTGTGGGTAAATTTTTTACGATTACGTAGATTTTTATGTAGATTTTCATCGAGCACTAGTAGGATCTTCGCTTGGATACCTACTCATTATGAAGTGGATTTTGCCCATTACCTGGATTTTTAACTAGGTATCCATAAAAAATTAAGTAGGATTACGAATAGGTTTTGGATTATTAAGTGGATTTTGACGTAGATTTTTATATAGGTTCGCTTTGATTCCTACCCATATTTAAGTGGATTTTGCCTTTTACCTGAATTTTCAAATGTATATCCATCTAAAATTAAGTGGGACTACGGGTCAATTTTTAACGATTACGTGGATTTGTACGATCTTCGCTTGGATTCCTACCCTTTATTAAGTGGATTTAGCCTATTACGTGGATTTTTAACTGGATATCTATATAAAATTAAGTGGGACTACGGGTAAATTTTTTAGGATTACGTAGTTTTTTATGTAGATTTTCATCTAGGCGTAGTAGGATCTTACCTTGGATACCTACCGATTATGAGGTGGATTTTGCCTATTAACTGGATTTATAACTAGATATCCAGTTAAAATTAAGTAGGTTTACTATTAGATTTTGGATTATTATGTGGAGTTCTAGGTATGTTGTCATCTAGATCTAGTGGGATCTTCGCTTGGATTCCTACCCCATATTAAGTGGATTTTTCCGATTACCTGGATTTTTAACTAGATGTCCATAAAAAATTTAGTAGGATTACGAATAGATTTTGGATTATTACGAGGAAGTATAACGTAGATTTTTATATAGGTTCGATTGGATTCCTACCCATATTTAAGTGGGTTTTGCCTTTTACCTGGATTTTCAAATGTATATCCATCTAAAATTAAGTGGGACTACGGGTCAATTTTTAACGATTACGTGGATTTCTACGTAGGTTTTCATTTAGATCTAGTGGGATCTTCGCTTAGATTACTACCCGTTATTAAGTGGATTTTGCCTATTACCTGGATTTTTAACTAGATATTCAGGTAAAATTAAGTAGGACTACGGGTCGACGGTTTATGATTAGATGGATTTTCACCTATAATTGGTCGAATCTAGCGGGAACTTCACTTGGATTCCTACTCATAATTAAGTGGATTTAGCCTATTTCCTCGATTTTCAACTGGATATCTATCTAAAATTGAGTAGGACTGTGGGTTAATTTTTTACGAATACGTAGATTGTTATGTAGATGTTCATCTAGCCCTAGTAGGATCTTCGCTTGGATACCTACTCATTATGAAGTGGATTTTGCCTATTACCTGGATTAATAACTAGATATCCAGGTAAAATTAAGTAGTATTACGATTAGGTTTTGGATTATTGGTTGGATTCCTACCCATATTTAAGTGGGTTTTGTCTTTTACCTGGATTTTCAAATGTATATCCATCTAAAATTAAGTGGGACTACGGGTCAATTTTTAACGATTACCTGGATTTTTAGCTAGATATCCATCAAAAAATAAATAGGGCTACGGGTCCAATTTTCAGGATTACATGGATTTTCATCTAAATCCAGCGCAATGTTCCATTAGATTTCTAACAATATTTAAGGCGATTTTGCCTTTTACCTTGATTTTTTAATATATGTCCATTTGAAATTAAGTAGGACTATTGGTCGATTTTTGGTAATTACGTGGATTTTCACGTAGATTTTCATGAAGGTTTAGCGAGATCTTCGCTTAGATTTCTATCCATCGTTTAGTGAATTTCACATATTACCTGGATTGTTAACTAGATAACGACCTTAAATTAAGTAGGATTACGAATAGGTTTTGGATTATTACGTGGATTTTACTTACATTTTAGAAAGACACCGTGACGTCTTCGCCTGGATCAGTTTTCGATTCCTAAGGATGTTAGTTCGTACTGTTGTATGTCTCTACATGTTTTGATATTCAAAAGCTTGCCTCAAAGGTTCGGACAAATCCTTTCGTATAGTGTTTTAAACGAATTAATATGTTTGTAAGTTGGAATAAGGTAAATATGTGAGGAATGGTTTACGGCTATTATAAAATATTTTTGTAAATTAAGAACATAATTTTATATGATGAATCTGAAAAATTTTCATAATATTTATTTTCATAAATTCACGAGTACAAATACATGTTAGACAACGGAGAAATATATCTTCGATTTTCTATTTCCATATGTACGCATAATCGTTGAATATTTTGAGTAGTAGTAATTTGCAAATCTTTATTAATTTTAACAATTTTTTCATATTGTCACATACATTTGAAAAAGCATTTTCGACAATAACTTTTTTATACGCAGTTACTTCTGTATTATTTACACTATCGACTAGAAACTCAATCATTTGTATGAAATCACCATTACTCATTTGGGCAAATACGTTATTAGATCTATGAAGTTTTTTTTGCTTGTTTGGTATAAACAACCATTGTATACGAACCTGTGATATGCCTGAGAATTCTGTAATAAATTATTTTCTCTAATAACAGTAGAATTAGGAATGCCTGGTACCCCGAAGTACCTACGATCATTTAATTTTGTAGATTTATTAGTATATCTATGTGTTAGATCCGAACAAAATTGTAGAACAGGTGAATATTCATTATTTAATTTTACATGGTCATGTAAAATAATTATGCTTCTTTTCATACAAATATTCCTACATATTTGATCAATTACACCATTTCCCGCATGAACCATCTTAATGATGTGCCCATTACCATTTTCAAATGGGTAACCATTGTGCGCCCACAAAGGACCCCACATGCAAACGCTTTCAGCAAGGTGAACAAGCTGATGAACATTATAGCTCATAGCATCTTTTGTGTAAAGATATTCTGTTTGTGCAACGAACTGTCTTAATTGCCTGTTAGCTGTGTATATATCTTCTCTATTAACAGAGTCTTGCATTAAAATGTGAAAAGCTCTGACTAATAGTGACCAATGATCAAAATAAGGTTTGAAGTTACGATTTTCGAGTACAATTATTTCCAATAAAGGCAAGGTGTAGAACAATAACCAGTTCTCATATTCTCGTGATTTCCAAAACTTTCGATCATTAATTGATCTAGAAAATCGTACTAGGCAATTAGGCACTTTAAAAGACTGAATAATCTTATCTATCTTTATTATTTGCGGTTTTGATAATGAATATGGTTGATTTGTTGAGTTGAACCAATATTCAGTAAATTGTTTCACAACTCCGAGGGTAATGCAGTGCATTGCATCAGGTACAAAGCCATTAATAACGTCAAATTTTGGTAAAGTTAACAACGGTGTCACATTTTTTACTCCAAAGCATGGTGTAAGTGTTGTTAGTGCTTCTCTTAAATGATGCAAATGACTGGCTTCTGTTCTTTTTTCAGGTTCATAATTCAGAATTGTATATTTTATAGCATTTCCTCTAATATGAGGAACGGATTCCCCTGGATGAAGGCACCAATTGCAGCCATAATACCCATTAAATTGCATTATGCCTTGCATCGGTGCTCGTGCGACAGTGTCGACGCAACAACATAGGGTGTACAATTTTAAGTTTCTCACTTCTCTGTTTATTATGCAAGATATTCCTTGTTCTGATAAACTTTTCATATGTTCAACGAAAGGTTTCAAAAATGTGGTCATTTTAGGTTTATCATGACCAAACCATATCCCAAATGTAATTGGTTTCTTCCTATCATTGAATGGTACTTCGTTTATATTTATTTGAAGAGGCCATACAGAAAATTTTGATCTTTTGAAAAGTGGAGAACCATCGCTATTGAATGTAGCAGTCACGTAATTCGTTTTGTCGGCATCTCCCAGTGATCGAATGAAATTTCTGTATTGTGTGCCATCATATATATCTTTATAGCAATTGTTTGCTTCTCTCTGCCTTGATGTTACCGATGTATAATAATCTGAATTTGTTTCTATTAAATACTTAATTTCCATGCGTATGTCCAACACAGCAAAATAATCATGGAATGACGGGCTTTTCAATTCTATATTGAATTGACATACATTACAAAGGAGGTTACGCTTTTCCTTAGAAAATTTACTCACATAGCTTTTACATTGTGGACGTAAGGCGTGATACTCTATACCGTCTTTAGGATAAAATAATTTATCAATAAAATATTTTGTATCCGGTATAATCGGCATGGATAAAAATGAATTTATCATTTTGCAACAATGGACTGTGGCTTCCATTGGCAAAGAAAAATGCTTTACAAACGTTAATATAGCAAGTAAAACTTCTTTTTTATTTACAACGAAATTAGCCTTAATAGTTTCTGCAGAATCTGGTTTTTCTAATAATGTATGTAAGTTCCTGAAATAGAATCTATCATCATCTGCAGCTATATCTTCATTTTCACTATCGCTCACACCAGATAAATAATCTTCACAAATGGTTTCATATAAGAAACTCTGAAAAATAATATTATTTTATATTAGTAACATACAAAATATCATGAATGCAAAATAATTAATTATAAAACTGCGGTACGAAAACTGAAAATGAGCTAGCCATCATTTAAATCCTGCACAGAGAGAAAGGTCTAATTAAGTATGACTATAAACTATGAAAAATTACTATAACGCCAGAGTTGTAGAGCGACAAATTTGCACTCCATTATCCGAACAGAAAATAAATGGGGCTAGCCTTGAATGTTTGCAAGGGGTAAATCAGGTTCTCCGTAAGGGCCCTGAAAATGAAGTCGCATAATGGCGTTTCCGGTGGGCTCTGATAAGTCTTAATAGCTAGGCCTTTGTGACGCAGGACAGAAACGTATAAGCTAGAACTATGACGTATGGCCCTGACTACTTATGTACTGAGGTTTCATTTCTGGATCCCTGCCCTAAGGAATCCTTAAGGAGGCTTGAGCGTCTAGTAGATCCAAAGCTATCAAAATTTATAAGAATAATTCGTTTACACATTCCAATCCAAAAACTGATTTGATATGAAAAAAGGGTCCTTGACAAAATCGGAAAAATTTTTGTTGGAAAATTTTCAACGCTAAAATTTTTTGTTTTTCATTCAATTTTAATTTGCAAGCACTCATCTTATTCCTTGTTCAATTTTAGGGGGAGGTACCGACATCAAAATTCAAAATTTTGTAATACCTGCATAAGTTATATGGAATTGTTTATAAAATTCAGTGTCAAATCTAGAAACAATTCAGTATAACTGCAGGTTTTGAAATTTTTTAAATTTTGATGTCGGTACCTCTCCCTAGAATTGAACCAGGAATAAAATGAGACCTTGGAAATTAAAATTGAATGAAAAACACAAAAAATTAGTATTTCTTAATGAATTTATTTTTAATGGACCAAATTTTCTTTTGCAACATTGGAAATTTACAAGAAACTTACAAGAAATCTAGCAATAGCTGCATTCAACAAAATAAACATTGGAAATTTTACAACAAAAATTTTTCTTTTATGTTAAGAATCCTTTTTCCTATCAAATCAGTTTTTAGATCGGAATGTGTAAACGAATCATTATAAAAAATGTTCATAGCTTTGGGTCTACTAGACCGCTCAAACCACCTTAACATCGCATACACATGGTTTCATTTTTAAGGATAAAATATTTTTTCGCTTTTTCATTACTTTTACGTTATTGTGCGAGTAACTTGTCTAAGACAACTTAATGATGATTTCTTAATCATTTCGGGCGACTTGAGTTTCGTACGCGATTAATTATTTGATGCATAAAATTAAGAAGAAGTACACGGAGAAAAATTTATTTTCATCATATCCCGGCCGAAAGTTCGCCAAAACATGCGCGTTTTGCGGCCGGGAAGTTGCATATTACAGTCACATGTTTTCAAGATATAACGTGACTATAACCTGCAATTTCTCGGCCGCAAAACGTGCATGTTTTGGCGAACTTTCGAGCCAGGGTATGAAGAAAAATAGTATACGCACCTCGACCGGAAAATAGGATATCATATTCGCGTGTTTGCCAATCTACACGCGAATGTAATATCCTATTTCCCGGTCTAGGAACGTAATATACTTTACTCTTTTTATAAGGAAATTTATTATATTTATAGTAGTGTTGGGACACATTCAACATGTGAAACTTTTACTTTTTTAAATAGTAATTTTTATGATTTTGGTAGCAAATTTTAAATTTTGAATAATAATTTTCATTATTTTTTTTTACCAAAATTTACTATTTGAAACACAAATTTGTATGACTGATGAAAAAATAATAAAAATTATTATTTCAAATATTACAATTAATTTATTACAAAAATCATAAAGATTACTATTTAAAAAAGTAAAAATCTCAAATGTTGAGTGTCCCAGCGCTACCATATAAAAATAATAAGTTTTGTTATAAAAAGAGTAAAATTTACAAATAAATTTTTCTCCATGTAAGGATAAACTGGCAGGTCCGGATAAGCGCGCCGTTATTCGCCTTACGAGATGCCATATCAGGACCTTGTGATTTTTCTAAATCATCGGATAAGGCCTTAATGTTAACCCTAAGTAGATTTCCGTTCGGGCAGACCCGTAAACCGCAATCGTATGTCGCTTACGCCCCGATCCTTCACGTGTGAATAATACTTCGTTTCGTCTATATATGTTACACGTGTTTCCACATATAAAAATAACCATGCTGCGATTTTTCTATAGTGAACACTAGAAATTATTATATCAAAGACTCGACAGGACAAAAATTACTATATCTTACAGTAAAATCGGAATGTTTTTCCAGCAAACATTGATAAAATGTATATTAAAAGTTTTTTTTTTGTTGTACGAAAATATGAAGCCATCAAATTTTTACTGTACTAGCAATATTGAAACGTGCTGCGTCCGTTCTATTTTGTTTTTGCGGTTCTAAAAGAAAACAAAATCTACAATAATGACTCCATATTATCCAATTTTTAAGGGGGTGTCAAACCTATTGTTGCGATTTGACCGACGATTGCGATTTGATAGGTCGGTAAGTTAGAAAATATAAATTTATAAAAATATATGATTTATAATGACAAGCGCCATCTTACGAACATCATGATCGATTCGCACATAGATGGCGCTAGATGGCAAATAATACAAACCTATAAACATTTTCAATTTTGTGCGTATTTCGCTTATACGCATTTTTATATTATAAAAAATCAGGCGTATATTTCGACTATACCCTTTTTTTATGTGTAAATGGCCCCTGATGCCAAGTAGTATAAAAAAAGATTCAGTAATTATTTGAAGAGTGCTTGTTGGGTAAAGTTGAACTGTTCATAAATACCGTGCCATAAAAGTATTGCTCGTACCTGCTTTCTCCGTAAGCCGTGTACAGGAAGTCGACAATAATTATCCGGCGTCTGAAGCCTGTCTATGTATTTTGGTGCTGCCAGCAAGGACAGTAGCTTCGTCTGGAAGAATAGGTTCACCACGATGAAACATAAGGAGCATGAGAAGAACGCTATCCTGCCAGAGTTACAGGCCGATACAGCATCGAATTGTCTAGGACACTCCGAAACAGGTCCGCTGCGACCTGCAAACGCCTTACTCATAGTAGCCAGCTCAGAATCCCGGTCACAATAGCCGTCACCGTGGCAAACGAGAGAAGCGTTGAGGTGATGTTGTTGCCATCCGTTTCGTACACGTTTCTTTCAGCTACGTGACAGATGCCTGTCTCTATGGATGTGTACAGATGGTTACACCACAAGTCACGTTCATAGCCCAGATTCAGATGCATGTCGTACTCGACGCGGAACAGGTTGTCCAGGTCCTAATAAATTTGTGTATTTTGCCTATACGCATTTATTATAAATAAATGTGCGTATTTCGCCTATACGCATTTTTTATAACCAAGGATTTGGCGTATTTCGCCTATACGCATTTTTTACTAAAAATAAATTTGCGTATTTCGCCTATACGCATTTTTTACTAAAAATAAATTTGCGTATTTCGCCTATACGCATTTTTCATTTTAATTAGTTTACTCGCTGTTATCCTGACCTTGTTACCGTGGTTTTCCAGCCCGTCGCTGGATGGCAAACGGGACATATTTGCTTGCATGTGAAAATGAATGAGTGCTTTATGTCTCAGAGTTTACGCATGATAACAACAACAAAATGTGTGATATTCGACATTGTATTGTATTGTAGATCCTCTACAACACTCAAACAAGGTAAGTATCATTACACATCTGAGATCAGAAACAAATTAATTATAAACCATGCCACTTAGAATATCTTGAAAACCATAATCATAACTGGCTAACGCTTCCGATGCTCTGTAACAACTCACAATATTGTCAATAGCCATGTAAAATTTGTTACTTCAGCTGCTCCAGAGCATCGAAAGCATTAGCCAGTTATATTTATAGTTTTTAATATATTCACAGGAGTCAAGATTTGTAATTAATTTGATTTTTATCTCATTTGCTAATGATAATTACCTTACTCAAGTGCTGTAGAGGATCAACAATATGATGTTTACTATTGAAAATTTCATATTCGCTTGCATGTGAAAATGAATGAGTGATATATGTCTCAGAGTTTACGCATGATAACAAAAAAAAAATGTGTAATATTGGACATTGTATTATATTGTAGATCCTCTACAGGACTCAAATAAGGTAATTATCATTACACAACTGAGATCATAAACAAATAAATTATAAATTATAGGACCATAGAATATCTTGAAAACCATAATCATAACTAGCTAAGGCTTCCGATGTTTTGTAACAACTCAAGTAATATTGTGAATAGCCATGTAAAATTTGTCACTTTAGCTGCTGCAGAGCATCGAAAGCAGTAGCCAGTTATATTTATACTTTTTAATATATTCAGAGGAGTCAAGATTTGTAATTTATTTGATTTTTATCTAGTACCGCAGATGTAACCTCCATAAAGACAGCATGAAGGAAGATAAATCAGCCATCAGGTTGTGTTGGAGTCGTGAGGTCATCTGCTGGAGCACTTCACACTAGGCCGAGATAAAAAAATTAGTATAAAAGTAAAGCTAGAGGAGACAGATGAAGAGCGCATTAAGAAATACGCTCAGGGAAATAAGAGAGCGGATGGGAGAGGAAACATTTTGTTCTTACTATATGTATATAGTTAATATGTACGCATTCGTACAGTTTATTTCGTACCTTAATCTGGGCCTGCCAAGAACCGCAGATGTAACCTCCATAAAAGCAGCATCAAGGAAGGTAAATCTGCCATCAGCATGTGTTGGAGTCGTGAGGTCATCTGCTGGAGCACTTCACCCTAGGCCAAGATAAAAAAATTAATATAAGATTAAAGTTAGGGGAGAGAGAGGAAGAGCGAGTTAATAAATATGCCCAGGGAAATAAAAGAGCGGATGGGAAATGAAACATTTTATTCTTGCTGAATATAATTAATATGTACGCATTCATACAGTTTATTTCGTACCTTAATCTGTGCCTATCAAGAACCGCAGATGTATCCTCCATAAAAGCAGCATCAACAAATGTAGATCAGCCATTATCATGTGTTGGAGTCGTGAGGTCATCTGCTGGAGCACTTCACCCTAGGTCAAGATAAACAAATTAATATAAGATCAAAGCTAGAGGAGAGAGAGGAAGAGCGATTTAAGAAATACGCTCAGGGAAATAAGAGAGTGGATGGGAGAGGAAACATTTTATTCTTGCTGAATATAATTAATATTATTGGGAGCTATAACAACACACTGAGGATTTCTAACCCAGAAAGTATAACAACTATAATCTAAATGACATTGACTTTGAGAAAAAATTAATTTGCTGTAAATGTCAATCTGTTTATCGTTTCTTTAAGTGAGAGGGTTGGCTTTGGAGGAAAGACGAAAATAAATACACATTTCTTACCCCTGAAGCAAACCCTCTTACAGGAAAGAATGAAAAAATGATTGACATTTCCGGCAGGTTCATTTTTTCTGAAAGCCA
>JAPYZO010005239.1:7245-17684 GCA_030522905.1 Torymus flavipes | reverse complement strand
CGATAGCGAGGGTGATAAGCACGGTGCGATAATGGGCTACTTATGTCACGGATAGGCGTGACATAAATGCGGATTTATGCCACGCAGTGCTATAAAGAAATATTTTAGATGAAACATTAATAATTATTCTTAAATGTTTAAATTATATTTTTTTATAAAACTTACGTAATAAACATTTACAAAACAGAGTTTCTTTAAGAACCATCTTATTCCCTGTTGGTTTTGACGCTGTGAACAACCCAGCCAATTCTTTTGTCAGATAAGTTCTTACCATATTTAATATATTTTTCGCAAGAGATACATTATTGTCAATGTAAGAACATAAACTTGCAATCTGAAAATTTCATGGAAACTCATAAGTTTTTTCTTGACATTTATTTTGTACGGTATTACAGTAAAATTTGTGAAAAACTTACAAATTCATTGCAGAATCTTATATTTCTAGTTAACTCTCGATTAAATCTCTCAAACTCTGCCATTCTTGTAAATGGTATCTTTAAGTTATATCTTTCTGGAAAACTTGGAGCAAATAATGGTGCTAAATAAATTTCATTGGCCTGAACAACAGTGCCCAATATATTTTCCTGTTTTTCTATTTTTTTTGTTAGTTCTTGAATATCTTGTTTTAAGCTTAGCACTAGTTGAACTAAACTTATTCCTAAAACATTATTGTATATGTTAAATAGTGCAATGATTTGAAAGAATTTTTGTTATCTTACAAATAATAATTACCCGAATTGTCTTTCACTTCTTCACAATAAGTTTGTTCTGCTTCACCAGCTGAAACAATTTAGGATTGTTAAATATTAATACATTAAATTAAAAATAAATATTTCTAATTTTCTTACCAGATGT
This sequence comes from Torymus flavipes, assembly GCA_030522905.1. NCBI lineage: Eukaryota > Metazoa > Arthropoda > Insecta > Hymenoptera > Torymidae > Torymus > Torymus flavipes. Next base: position 16,829 of record JAPYZO010005239.1, on the reverse strand, counting down.
ACTAGGTGTCTGATAAGATTGAATGACTTGATATTCACAGGGCATATTCTGTGGCGTACTGTTATAAACTTGAACTGTATTTTCAGATGTTGATTGAGTTGTAATGTCATTCAAATTACTTTTTTTCAAATCAAAATCTTTCTTTCTATCTATAGGTAACTGAGTATCATCTGCATCAGCTGCTTCAAATTCAATATTGGCTAATAAATTTTGTTGATGAACTTGTTCTTTACATTCCCCTGAAAAAAGAAATTAAATTGAAATTAGATATTTATTCTTAAAAATTATATTGATAGCATCATGAAGTAATAATTTTGTAATACCATTCATAGTAGATTGAATAATGTATGAATCATCTAAAAATAAAAATATAACGAATAAATATATTTAAAATAATACTATAAGAATCAATATTGTATAAGTAATAAATAATTATTTACCAGGTATAATTACTTCATTTACAACTGGAATTTCCATTTCTTTTTTCTCAGTTTGTACAATGATGGTTCCTAACATGGACAAAATTATGAGATTAATTAAAAACTTTCGTTTAAAAAAGGATTAATTCATTAAACCATGAATAAATAATTAAAAAATTATTGACAATCAAAATTGTAGAAAACACAATAATACTGCAAGTATAATACTGCAATATTGATGAAATGAAATAAATGTGTAAATAGATAAATAAGATTTATTAATAGAAATGTACTTTTGACTATAAAAAAAAATTTTTAATTATTTTCTATCATAATCTAATGAACCTTTATACAAAAGGATTGATTTAAAAGAAATAAATTCATTTTCACCATTTTATTATGTCTAATAATAAATTATTCAAATCAACAAATAATAATGTAATATAAATTTTACCATTAGATGGGCAATGATTTTCCTGCACTTTTTTTCTGGCAAGTGAAGTTTGATCAGTTTCTTGATGTTTATCATCGCCATGAGAAGAATCATCTGAGAAATCCTCTGAACTTGCTAAAAGTTGATATTTAATTATTTAAGAAAATAAAGGCAATTGAAATTTGAATTAAAATAAAATGTTACAAATTCGCTTTTAAAGAAATTAGCTGCCAAAGAATAGTAAGAAATAAACTTACAAGAGCTGGAGGATGTATCTGATAACTTTCGAGTCTTATTGTTAATAATCTTCTGGGCAGTCGTTAGTTTACTATATTTAGATAGACTTGGACCTTCATCCTCTTCAGGAAAAATCACTAAAAACCAAATTAGATAACATTACTAATGATGCTTGTTGATTAAAAAAAAAGTATGTTGTTTATATTAACATATTTTTAGACACACACATTTATTTATCCAACCGTTTATATTTACTACCAAAAGTAAGTAATGTGAAAATTTACATCTATATAAGTGACAATATGCTTCTGTAGAGAAAATGAAAATCCAGTGTTACAAAATAACAAACCAAACCCAATGAAAAAAAACTTGCAACTCAAAAATTTCCATCTAAATCCACCCGCATTCCAGGATCTACACCGAAGTCGTTACACGGGCACGTTTCCCACCCTTTGACCGTCAAAATCCCCTTCACCGGACAACTTCGTACAACCCCTCGAAAAGTCAAAGATATAAATGCACTTAGATACAAGACAAAAGCGAACATAATTATCTCCTACCTCGTCGTTTGACGCCCTGGATGGCACTGTTGCTCTTCTGCACGTCGATGACTCTCGCGGGTGTGGCGGTGCTCGGACTGCTGTCCTGTCCCAGCAAGCTGGTCCCAGCACTGCTGACTACACTGCTCCCCTGGCTCATGACGATCTCGCGCTCGATCTCCATACCTTGCACGTGAATTGCCTGTTTGAGGGTGTGAAGTCTTTGCATCCGAATCAACGAGAGCTCGCGACCGCTCAAGTTCAGCGCCTCGCTCATTGTCTGCCAAACGACTGTGTGCGGACGTACAGTCCTTTCTTTCAGATGCTACTGCCAATAAGCGCGCACTTTCTCTCTCGCTCTCGTTTGTGTATATAGTAGTTCGCGCGAGGCGGTATAGTAGGGTGTAGAAGCGCCGATTTCTGAGAATTTGACGGAGATTCGCGCCTTCGCATGCGTTACTGGGGTTTGTAGGTGATACCGCGAAAAAACACGCGAAGCACGGTGCCCGTTCTGACCTGCGCCCGGTTCGTGCGGCGCCACCACATGCGGCTACATTTGCGCTCAGCACGCGAGCGCTGCCAACGTGACGGCTGAATTGGAACTAGGGTAAAGTGAGCGCTAGAGATTGGCCGGAGGGGGATTTTCGCGCGGTGAGGTTGACACTGTGCGTTTGAATTTCTTTCGCGCGCGCGCGAGCGTAATTCGAGTATCGCGAGCGCTATTGCAAGCTCATTGAGGTATTCTCGATGATTGAAATGGATGAGGACGCGGAGAATGAGAAGTTTGTGTGTTTGAAATTAGAGTAGGCGATATTTCGATAAAAACAAACAATAAAGCTTAAGTTTTTATCACAAGCAGTGATGAAAAGGTATGAAAGCTGTTTTCGAAAACATTGTTTTATATATATGATTCAAATGTTGTACTGGTATAATGTAATGTTTATTCTTGCAAATTGAGTTTACAGTTTTTTTTGTAACTAATTAATTTGTTTATTTCTAATATCATTGAAAATGGATAATTAATAATAATATATTAATAAACATTTTCGTTTTTAAATGCATTTGAAAAAAGGATATTTTTTAAAATAATTATTTAATATTGATATAAGCATAAGAATAAATCTTAGAAGCTAAAGAGTTTGTATAAGTATACATCGTTTTACAAGAATAAATCATCGATTTGGTAAATTAATTCAGATTCCACTTGATAAAAGTAACAACTTAGAACTTGTTTCGAACAGGTGTCAATTCAAGAGTATAGATCGTTTTACGTTAAAGTTTAATTCTTGGAAATAGTCCTAATGTCCTTTCGCATGTAATAATCGGAATAAGGAGTGATACGTATATAAGGCCATACAAATATAAGAATGATTTTTTAAAGTATTATATGATAAATTTATTCTTTTCATAGAAAATACACAATCAAATTGCACGTTTCAGGCACTTTTAGATACCCCTATACTATAAATCTGATTACAAGTCTACTTTTATATGTACATTTAATAAAACGAAGTTGATCCTCATGAATTCTTAAAGCGAATTCCGACGAATTGCTACAACGTCCCTAAACTCACAGCCTCATTTTTTTTCGACAGACACTATCCGGAATGGGACGTAGTACGAGGCGAGCCGACGATCGAGCTGATGCGCGTACGCCGCGAGCTGCTCACCGCGGACGCGGAGTTCACGGCAAAGCGGCACGAGTACCAGACGCGTCGTGCCCACGCCGATCAGCTGTGGCGCGAGTTGCGCGACCGGGAGACGAGCCTGCGAAGCGCGTTCGTCAAATTTGACGAGTTCGTTCGCGAGAACCGGGAGAAGCGCGAACGCGCCGAGCGGAAGATGCACGACGAGAAGGAACGACAGAAGATACGTGAGGCTGAGGTGATAATGTTATACAATAATGATTTTTTTCTTCTTTAATTCTATAAAATACTGTTGTAAAAATGTGTCGCTAAATTTCTTTTAAGGTTTTTCATGTCCAACAATTGATTTCTCGTTGAATTCTTTATTATGACTCATTTGTACGTAAATTTCAGATCGCAGAATTCGAAAAAAGTTTAGAACATCTGGAGGCAGCTTGCAACAAAATGCAAAGCGAGGTCGACAAGTACAAGCCGTTTCAGGAATATCTGGAGAGGGTCGTTGATACGCACGAGTTTCAATCGATCGCCGAAATTTTCAACCGATACGAGACATTATTAGCCGCGAGATCGGCTCTCGTGGAAAACCAAGATGATAATCTCTTGACATTGGAAAACACGAGTGCCCAATTGGTATACCTTCTTTATAATTAAATATACAAACTTTATGAGATTTGAACAAAATTATCGATATATCAATTAAGAGTTCTGTTATAATTTACTACAATTATATAATTTTCATAATGTAAAACTCTAGAATTCAATGTCAAACCAAAAACTTGCTGAAACGGGCTATTGATTTTAGTTTCTAGCTATGTTACTTCAAACGTGAACTGTAAAAGAGTTGCATATAGATCCCCTATACCATATACCCGCATCGTTAGTTTTATTTATCTTTGACCGAGCTTAAAAAACCTTTTTCAAAAATCTTATCACATCGTCCGCGATTGCTGTATATTCCACAGCAAAAAATGACCGAGGAAAAGTCTCAGAGTCTAATGGAGCTGAACAGCCGGCTGGCCCAGCTTCAGAGCCGACACGAACGCGCCCGGGCGAAGGCGCTGCACTGGGAGACCATCGTGGCGCGCGTCAAGGAGGTGGCGTCCAAAAAAGAGCTCGAAGAGACTCAGGTATGTTCCTTTTTATTTTTTTTTCTGTTATAATGCTCGCCATTGCGTGTATATGTTTCGATTGTTAAGTAAGCCGAAGAAGAACGTTTTTTCAAAAGTCTTTTTAACTAATTATTTACGAAAATTGTTCGTTTACGTATATCTTAATGACGGAAATTTTCGTACGTTCTAATTTATGGTCTTTTAAAACGACGCTATAATAATTATAATGAAGTAAACGAGCGCCTAATTTGCGCGCGAACGTAAACCAGATGAGCAAATCTGGAAGAAGCGCGCGACGATTGTGTATGTACGCGCGTGTTCACGAATCTGGAAAAGCATAGGCGCAATTGAGGCCACTAGGAAGTCGCCGATCGCGCGACGGTGTCCGTTACATTCCGGAAACCAAGTTACAGCGACGCTTTGTCCGTTTTTTTCATGGAAAACGTATATACTACGCGCGTAAGCTATAGTATATATGGACTATATACACGACTCTGTGCCTCGTCCTATCAATTGCTATTTAATTGGGATGCGGTTTCACTTCTGTGGCTTACAAAGCCAAATCTGCCTGGCTTTCTGCGTTTTGATTGTTTTCGCGTATAGCAGCTGTTTTCACGTTTTCTGGTGTCCGAAATTGTAACATAAAAGAAAAATTTAAATTGTTTTAGAAACAATAACAATATTGAAGTTAAAAATAACAATTTTTAGTTGAAAATATTGCAGATTGTTTTTTTCGTTTGTGAAATGAAACTTTAATTGTATAGTGTACAGTTTTATTATAAAAATACTATTATATATAAAATAATTAGCTACCGTTAGATTTAAATGCTGTAATAATAACACAAATAAATATTAGAGTTCGATATAGACAGCTGTATATATCGCTATACGAATGCTTTGGAACATAATGTTACTTCGATCGGAGTAAGTAAGCGTTCACTTTCCGCAGGAATATATTTCTACGCTCCAATTAACATGAATTCGCGCACTCTCAAACGCGCTATCCAGTGTCAGTGAAATGTCTGTTCGCAACAAAGAATCGGAATTGATCGGTCAAAGTGATATTAAGCAAAACCAAGTTTTACCGAATAAAAAGTTTATTTATTTCTTACATGTATAATGTTCTCAGGCAAATATTAGCACTGTTTTTGTTCTTTGAATATACACGCACGTAAACGAATAAACCAGTTCACTAGTTATAATTTGTAACTCATAATTAAAAATGTTATTTGTAACGGGATTCCTTCAAGACTCTAATAATATACATCACTACTAAAAAAATATAGTATAAAGAATGACAGTGAAAATGAATAGTATAAAAATGGTAATATAAAAGCGATAGTATAAAAAGCATACTTACGCGGTACCATTATATATAGATATATACCTAGAAATAACATGGATATTTATTTTTGAAAATAGATCGGTTTGCTTTAAGATATTTTAACATTGTTTCTTTTAATTTTATTACCCATATTGCAGTATAATTTGCCAAAAACGTGTAGCTTAACTTTCTTTCGAATTCAATAAAATGTATATTTCTTGAAAATCCAATCAGTATAGACATCGATGATCGATAGAAGCGTTAACATATATATGTTGTAAGCTGGATCTTCGAAGCGAACTATCTCAAAATTCTATCACCGTAACAAGACCGAAAATTTCGAACTATATAATATTTAAAAAAGACATTAAAATTAGCTTTACATACAAAGTCCTTGAAAAAGTTTACCAAAAATAATTTTCGATTAATTCCAACCTTTTATTTTCTGAAAGAAAAAAAATTTGATTTTCCCATATCATCCAATTTTAACAAAACATCCTTTACATTCACATCATTCCATTTTCATTTACTACATCGTACAATCATCTAAAAAAGAAAAAAAATCAAACCATTCTTCTCTCCCGGCCCACAGGTACGCGCGAGCATCTGGAACCTGTACCGTCAGATCTGCAGGCGCAAAGGGCTGCCGATCGAAGCCGGTCGGGGCGACCTCGAGGAACAGTTGCTACACGTGAAGCGCACGGTCCTCGAGCTCGGTAAGATCGTCCGCGCGACCAAACGACGTGCTGCCCGCGAGGAGCGCGATCGTCTTGCACGGCTCAAGGAGGCGGCTGCGGCGAAGTCTGAATGCGCTGCTAATAATAATCCACTCAGGCCTGACGATACCGTCAGCACTTTTCGCAGTAGTATTGCCAGCACGAGGAAAAACTGAGCGGATATTATTCATTGGTTTATCGGGTCAAATTGAACGTGAGAGCACAATATGTTGTTATTATTTTGGAAAATAAATTCTGGTCATTTGTATTTATAGTGTTGTTGAGCAATTTTAACAAAATAAACGTAAATTTACGCTGAGTATGTAAGAATGACGGTCTTTATTTGTGTATTTACAGACTTTGGGTGGTTTAATTAGTGTTATTTCACTAGACGTTTTCTGTTTATGGATTTTCAAATGACTAAAGGTAAGAAAAAAAAAGATAACAAAATTACTCAAACGACAAAGGAAATTTTTAATTACACATGCGCGCACACGATCGCTACTGGTATCGCTTCTGAATGATTTTGCGAGAAGCGGGTAAGTGACATCCGGATACGTTGTGCAAAACCTGGCTGTAATCGTGCTGGAGTTTCGTTTCCAATTTCTCCTTCACCTCGACAAGAGTGAGCGGCGCTTCCAGGCCTTCCGACACGTTCTGCATCTCCTCCTTCTCGACGCATCTTTGGGGACGGTTACGGAAAATTTAATGTGTTTGGAAATACCTTTACTTCAAAAACAATAGACTTGAAACGTTGATATAGGTATATATGTAATAATATAGATAAATAGTGTTCTTTTTAAAACGTATAGTATAGTTTGTAAGTTTAAAATATTTGACGTTCGTCAACTGCTTTTACCAAATACTAATTCGTTCAACGTATGATTGAATTATATCATTTTGATCGATCAATTATGATTTACGACTAAAGAAATTGAACAAAATACTCGTTTGATAAATATTTAGAATAATTAAAGGTAGTTTGATATTTCACACATAAACACACATACATTTTTGAATATTTATAAATAAATAATTTTTGCTTCTCATATTTTATTTCTGATTCACTCTTATATTATCTGAAAGACTTGTAACAAATAAACATTAACACAAATAATATATATTTATACAAACTAAATAATACCTTTCTTATTTTAAACAAAATAAATAAATCTTTATATACAATTTCCTCAAACTTTATATACAATATACGCAGATTTACACTAAACAAAAAACATTTAAACAACTAAAAATTGTTTCAATGAACTAACATCGAAAACTATATACACACACCCAAGTATCTCCTGATACCCATACTTATACTCGTATACATCACGCGCCGCTTAATCAGCAAGGGATATCAATTACTGCTCTCCCCCTCTTACACCCACGACAAAAAGGCCGATCACACTCGTTACGTACACCAATCGAGTCTTATATAGATATATACAGTGAAACATCACACGCGCACGCGCTTCCGCCACGGTGCGAAGTGGAGTATCGAATGCTCAAGTGGGTATATAGATAGGAAGTATAAGCGCAGGAAGAGAAAAGGAGGGGACTCACAGGGCACAGGGCTGGGTGGGCGCGACATCGGAGAGTTGGGGAAGCCGAAGCTTGGGCTTCTTGTCCTCGTCGAGGCGGAGTTCCGGGCCGCGCTGCGCTCGATCGATCCAGTGCAGCTTGCTCAGCATCTCGCCGATGCGTTTCTCCACGATGCCTAGGTACAGCATCACGTTGTTCATGCTCACCTGGCTGTTGTCGCCGAGGAGCTCGAGGATCGGCGAGTTGTCGCAGCGGATAGATTGGAAGAGCTGATCTACGCCACGGAGGAGCTTGTCGATCACTCCGTTGCACTGCGTGGCGCGTTTATAGAAAAGTTTTACATTTTTATTCATTAATTGTAATGCAATTAATTGAATTGGTTAAATGTCAAGTAATATATAGTAAATTCAATAATTTCAGCGGTTTAGTGCTAAAATATAATATGATACATACGAGTGAAAAATTTTTTCTAAATTTAATATTTTACGTTTCACTTTTTCTAAATAAATTATAAATAAATGAAATCTTAGAAGTTTAATGTTATTGTATATAGAAAGACTTTAGACTGCATTACTTCGTTACAAAGTAAACTGAAAATACTTTCTCTCTATTGACAAAGAAATTATTCTCAAAGAAGATAAAGAAATGATCCATATTCCATTGAATATAAGATGCTTAAGTTGTAATCTTTATTTATAAAGGCTATTAATTATCTTGTAATAGTAGTACAATGAAGTCATTTATTTCAATGGAATTTACGCTTTTTAAAGTTCGATTTCTCTCGTTTAATTTTCACATGACCTTTACGCGATAAATGAATTAGTATTGAAATCTCCATTAGCAATTGAAGGATTTGTGAAAAGTACCTATACATATACTTGATATCCAAGACTAAATAAACCTGTAATATACACACTGCTGTGATAAAAAAAAAGAAACTTATCAGTTTTAAAAAAGATTTGTAATTGCTAGAGCTTTTATAATAAAGTTATACTACTATACAGCGAATGAAGACAACATATATACAACATAAAAAGAGAATTATCGTAAATATTTGTATACTTTCGCGTGAAATATTGCAATTCAACAACGCCCAACATTTACCAAACAATGTAAACTTTTACTTCGACAGAAACCTAATACAGCAGTGAAAAATTACCAATTAAACGAAACCGGCACGAGATATAAATTTTCTCTGACGTTTCGTAGAAAACGGGAGGGTAAAAGTAATGAATGGAAGCGTGAAGCGATCCTCAGAAGAGCATAAGGAGAGCCTCTTTCTACTTTACGGCTAGGATTATCTCCGCGCAGATGTAGAGCCACAGATAGTACGCAGACGCTTTTTATGCTCTTGTTAAGCGTTATATTTCGTTCTCGCTGTGCCCGCACTATATGCTCACTGTATATCCTTACACTGTAATGGCCGTATAAACAGCGAAAGTTTCGGGATTAATTTGTCGACTCGACGTGATTTTTTTTCACTCCGCGCTTGTTTATTGTACTCTTAAACGCCTATATTAGGATGGAAACGCGGTAGTAGTTTCTCAACGGCTTTATCGAAGTTTTTTACACTGAAATTTTTATGTTGCTTTGAGAATTCGCGAAGGCAGGATTAT
>JAPYZO010005238.1:0-11597 GCA_030522905.1 Torymus flavipes | reverse complement strand
CATATTATGAGTGCGTTGTTAATAAACTTCACTGGACATCCATTGTTGTATTTATTCACTATTTCACTTGTGTGATAAAAATTTAGACAAATTGAACACTGCTCCTACTTTGATTTTCGGGTGGCACTTGTAATATTTTGTGAGGATGTCGTCGGGAGGCTCCGCGTCCGCCGACGCCATGTTGGCGAATATTTCGTAATAATAAATTTTTACAATATTATGGGACTCTCGTTATGATTATGTAAATTTTGTTTTATTTAAAATAGACTTTTTACATACTCTCATTGTAGTTTTAAGGATTAACTCACTTCTTTATGCGTTCTAAGTCACCATCAAATGTAATGTACTCTAGCAGACCAAGATAACCTTCCATTGCTTTAATTTTATTATATTTAGCTAGAAATTACATTCAACAGTATTACTCGCGTGTGCGTAAATTGCGAAAATAGCTACCTAAGTTAACTTTTTCATGTATGTTTAATTGTATATGTCTCCAATCTCCAGCCTATAGCACCTCACCTACGCCTCGTCCTCACCTCATTTTCATATCATTTTCATCTTTGAGTCTCTATCTACTTTCCTTCAAGATGGACAAAACATATGCTAGTTGCAAAAAGCCTATCAAAATTAAATATGACACATATGAGCATTGTCTCAAAATATATCATCCCTCATGTACTTCATTGAAAACAGTCCGCAATAGCCAGAACAATACTATCAAAGCTTGCCGCAGCTGCATAGCTGAGGCAAATGCGCATAACAAGAATAAGAAGAGAGACTCCATCAATAGTAATATCTCAACTGAACATCCTACTGACACCAACGCATCCACGGTATCACCATCTGCCTCACCTTCTGCCCGTGTGGGCGTGCAGACTACACCGTCTGATCCTTTTCAACAAATACTTCAAAAATTGTCCACATTAGAGTCCCTAGATAAGCGCATTACTAAGATGCAAACTTCATTTGATACGCGTCTTACGGATATGCAATCCTCTCTTGTCACGCGGTTTGCGGAAATAAAAAGCACTCTTAACCCACGGTTTGATGCAGTGTCCACCCGCATGACCAATCTGGAAGGAAGGCTAGCACCTCTTGATGACCTGCAACTTCTATCAAATCTCCTCTCAGCTGCTGAGGAGGTCATCAATCAAGTGCAGTCCGAACAAGCCAACCTCAATCGCAAGTTTGACGTACTTTACACGGCGAATTCTGCAGCTGTATCTCATATCTGTGACTATCAGATTCTCAATGCTGCTCAACGAAGCCAGTCCAAGGAGCTAGTGATCTCTGGGTTCAAGATCACCTATACCACCTCCCTGAAAGGTGCTGCTTACGCCGCCCTAAAGCTCCTTGATGGTGACCTCCTTGAGCGCGACATCAAAAATGTGCGGAAGATGCGTCTGAAACCGCCCTTGGAGCCGACGACCTCTTACCCAGCAGATACACATGCAGAAGAATCGCGGAATAAAAATATTGAGGAATCTTCGACGGAAGCACGCCAGTCTTCACCTCAGCCTAGTAGAGTTAATACGAAGCCTAGGATTCCACCACTCATCGTCTTGCTATCTTCGCATGAGCTGGCTGTGTCACTCATCAAGGCCAAAATAAAAATGGGGAAAATACACACATCGCAGCTCTGTACTGAGTTGCTGACACAGGCAAATGCCTCACCCTCGCTGCTTCCTTCTTTAATTAACATCAACGAGTGGCTTCCATCAGACGTGCACCACTTTCGCATATCTGCCCGCATCGAAGCTAAGAAGAGAAGCTTAGTAACCTTCGTTAGCCATGGAAACATGTACATTAAAAAGAAGAAAGAAGACCGCGCGACACTCATATCTTCCGCTGAGAAACTCAAATCTTTTTTAGGGTAGGCTCATCTCATTCTCATTGCTCTCTCAATGAAATTTATCTCATACCTACATGTCCACCTCAATCACACACATCTCACATCTCGTGCACACAGAATAATAGCCTAAGAGTCTGCTACTTCAACGCAAACTCTCTCAAGAGCCATATGGAAATGCTCAAATTTTTTCTCTCAACGCGTCCCATCTTTCATATTATAGCGGTCAGAGGCCAAGCTTGATCCTAACCTGGATGCTAGTTCAATAGTACACCTTGAAAACTATGTTCTCCTACGTCGTGACCGCAAAAAGAGTGGTGGTGGGGTAGCTTTATTCTTTCATAATTCTATCTCTGCCACTATTCTTTGCTCATCTGATGGCATCTGGACTGGCAAGTTCGGTAAATAGGAGTACCTGCTCCGTGAAGCAAATATTGTACGTCAGCCTCCATGTTTTGTTGCGGTAGTGTACCGACCACCGCATGCCCCGTTTATTCAGGGAACTGACTTTATTGACAAAATCACCACACTAATGCACGACTATGGTACGAAAATAATTGTAGGTGACTTCAATGCAGACCAGCTCTGTTCATCTGGAGATGCAATTTTTGTACGTCGTTTCATTGAGGATAATGGGCTTCAGAGCATTCCATATGGTGCTACGTATCATAGGGACTCCTCCGATAGCTTGTGGACAAACAGGATGATGTTGATTTCTGGAAATCTGGGTCACCTTTTGCAGATGGTCATGACTTGCTCACTGCCAACCTCAATCTGCACACACCCAAGCCTACTCAACACTCATTTTCATATCGTAATTATAATGCCATATATGAAAATGCTCTCGCAGAATACCTCAAAGGGCTAGATTGGTCTGTGGCACAGTCGGCCTCGCTCGAAGATTGTGTCGCTGACCTTCAAACACACATCAGTAGTGCAATAGAGAAACTCGCCCCTCTAAAAACCATCTCTCCAGAAAAAATCGCCATCCCTGGTTCAAAATTGACCATCGAAAGTCACGCTAAGCACGGAACGAGTGACGAAGAGAGCTTAGCAGTGGCGCGAAAGAAAATAACAACGATGACATTCGAAAGACGAAGAAAACAAAAAAGAATTGTTGGAAGGAGAAATGAAGATCTCAATATGAGGGCAAGGACGACCGTGGACAAGGTCAAGGACAGCCCTAAGGTATCTTTTGAGGACCTTAATACAGGGGCACGAACGACCCGATGAGGTCAAGGACAGCCCTAAGATTCCATTCGCTGCTATGGCTGCGGCGAGATAGGCAACGGTATCTCGCTCTGCCTCTATTGCGCAAGGAACAACGATCAGTGAAACTAAGAAAGTCGCAGCCTGTCGCCGCTAAACAATAGACTTTGACCAAAGAGCCTCACATCAAGTGACGAGCCGGACAGGACAACAGTAGATTTCAGCTGCGGCAGGTAACATAATTTCGTGTCGAAAAACCGCGCGCTTCTATAACGTTCGATGGATGTTGGAAAGGGGCGAAGGAAAACCCACCAAGCCGTCGACATTCAGATGAAAGAAAGAAACGAAGACCTTCGGAGGAATCTCTCAACCGGTAGCCGAACGGCTCCAGACTAGCTCCGGCCCTTAAGTGGCATCTTGGTTCTACTAATTTTGCCAAAAATTACGTCCCGATTGACGGGTCACTTCCCTGCCAGCCACACCAGTGGCTGATAAAAGTGATTAGAGGATCCGCCATGTGCTATGAATGCGTCGAGGCTTAGCTTCCTCACCCGCCTTGTACCGCCTTACGCGGCTACTCATTTCGGATTCGCCTGGCGATTTGAAGGTGACGATGCACAAGCAGTGACAATAGATACGACCGATCTGATTTAGGCATACCCAGGAGAACGCCACTCCGGAATGCACTGCCTAACATAAGCCGGGCATGATTAAGTGCATGGGTAGCTCGACAGGTAGTTTCGCCTGTCCAGTACTACGGCTGTGGATGTCCGATTCCGAGTTTCGGGAATCCGAAGAGACGGTGGTAAGAGTGGATTTTAAGCAAAAAAAGAAGAAAAAAGAAGTTGAAGAGGATGACAACAACGCTCGACCATCGAGAGAATTAGAAATATCCGATACGGCGATGAGCGACCCGCCGTCTGCGAGAACCCAGCAGCCAGCGGGTCTTGGCGACCAACCTGGGCAGTAAGGCGAATCCAGAGAAAGAGCAAGCTTCCATAGAAGCTAAATACCCAGCCATTGCAGGAAGAAGATTCTCCTTTGGCGATAGCCTTGCACGCCTGGACAAAGTTGTACTCTACGTTTTAGGTAGTTCTGACGTTGAAGTTGTGAATAGAGTCGCCCGTCAAAATAAGCGACGTCTGGTGCGAGGGTGTCACGGGCCTGCCATACCGACGTCGGTAATTAGTAAGTTCGAGGTATCGAACCTTCAATGGCGCATCGATGCAGATTCGGAGCTTCATCGGTGACATGATGAGCGTGCCTGCGCAAGAGGGTCCGGTATCCATCTTGTTGTCGACTGCTCGCGACGCACTCAGTTATGAACTAGTGTACTTTACTGAAGCTATTTTTCCTCCAGAATAGTGTGACTTCACGTACTTACATAGAAAATACATGAAGTAATTTGAGACAGTGCGACAGGCTGATTCTACCTAGCAGTGCAGGGAGCAGGACCTCTCTCTCCCTCTCCTACTATCAGCGAGTATTCCGTGAGCCAGACCACGAGGAGTCAGCAGCGATATATCATGAGGTAAAAAGATCAGAGGTAGCCTAGAATTATCCTTTTGGGGAGAAACTAGAGTGAGTTGGGTTGATTTGGTTCGGCCCAGCGACCCTCACCCTATTAAATCGTCTCTTCTACACCTTCGGCGGAAAATAGGGGACCTTTGTCCCTCCCCACACTTCACGGAAGAGCGGGTTGTCGAGGTGTAGAGGTAGTTTTGAAAGGTTGCAGTCCTCCGCGTCGCGACCGTGAATCCATGATATGTCGGGACGCGTTTCTTTTACTTGAATGAAATTAAAACTATAGTGATAAATTCATTCTTTCTCCTCATCCTATCTTGTCCAGCGCTACGGCGAATATAATTATTAATTATTGAATAGGTTAGTTTACTGTATGATAGGAATTTACAAATAAAGATATATTTAATTTTATATATATATATAATTGATTTAATTCATCTAGTCTTTCCTAATCCCTGGAGTCCTTATTTATTATTAAATAAATAATAAAAAATAGAAGTGAACGTTTCAATGGTCAATACAAAGCGACTTCTTCGTGCAAAACGTCCGCTCGCCTGTTATTGTTACAGTCCGAGGGGTCATGAAGGGCCGAGCTGGGAAGCCAGAGGAGTGGCGAGGATACACACGAGAAAGCTAGACCACCAAGTTGATTTCAACCAAGTCTCTAACATGGTAAGCGTGCACGCATCTCCGCGCCGCGAATAATCCCGTGTAAACGCTTGTTCAGGCTCGTCGCCCCTGGACATCGTCTCTGATTAGGCAATATCGTGCGGAGAGAGGTAGGGCAGAGAGAGCAGACCAGGGCTCTCGCATATTAATAGGTCACCGCAAAAGTAGTGCTACCGGTTGTTTAAATTTCTTACGTATTTCTAACTTCACTTAACTTATATTACTATAGTCATTTATCAACCTTTCATTCAACAATTGTCTTTTATTATTAACTATAACCACTCGAGTTATCATTTCGCGACCTTAGTCATTCCCCGTTCCCCGCCGCATCCAAGGTCGTTACCTTAGCGAAAACCCGTTAAGGAGCTCGAGTCCCTGGTAAGAAATAAAGCGCAAGTCCGCGACTTGCGTGTTGCACGGTAAGTAACCAGATTAGATATACATTGCAAGACGTAGTGGGGTCCATGGCCTAATCTGGCTTAACTGATCTCCAGAGAGTCGAACCGGAAGATCCGTAAGATAACCACTAAAATACGCGGGAGAAACGGAATTTCGCGGGCATTGGAGAGTAGATTTCTGGTATCTAAAAATGAAGCCCAATGCTTATATTTCCGTCCAATAGGCCCTTTTTCTTGAGATATAGGCAATCTCATCACAAATTTCGATAAAAAATGATGCCTCTTCTATTGACTGTCACATTGCAAGTATTGAAGATACGAAATCCAGAAAGAAACATTATAAAGTTAGGAGAAGATCGGGACAGTAAAAGCTGAAATTTAAGCCATAATTCCTTAAAAAATATTGATTTTTCAGAAAGTTACAAGCAATCAAAAATAGCGTAAGAAAAACGTTAAAAATACGATCCATTTAATCGGTTAAAATGAAGACAATTTTTTTTTACGTTTTTCTTACGCTATGTTTGATTGCTTATAACTTTCTAAGAAATAAATATTTAGAGCTTAAATATTAGCTTTTACTGTCTACTTTTATAATTTTTCTTTCTGGTTTTCGTATCTTAAATACTTGCAATGTAACAGTCAATAGAAGAGACATCATTTTTCGACGAAATAGAGGAAATTTGAGATGACATAGAAGAAAAAGGGCCCATTGGACGGAAATATAAGCACTGTGCTTCATTTTTAGGTACCAGAAATGGACTCTCCAATGTCCGCCAAATTCCGTTTCCCGGAGGTCATGGACTCTCCTTGTTAGTCAAATATCCTCCCCGTGACAAGCAAAAGTCAATAATCAAGACAAAATAATCAATAACTCGTTTTTTTTAAACTTTGGAGCAACTGCAAGTATACACCGATTAGGTATTATATTATTTTAGTATAGTACAAACAGAAATACCTCACTCGCTAACGCTCGATCGGTTTAGTACTTCATTTTAAATGTTGTTTTAAAAAGAACAATATGTTGCACTTGAAATAACATTAAAACCTCTACTAACTGCCTTAGCAGGATGCTTTCTCAAAGAGAATTGATTAATTACATGAAATAAATATTTTAAATGTATATTTTAACATACTAGCAACATTCAAACGCGCTTCGCGCGTACTATTTTGTTTTTGGTGTTATAGAAACTATTTTTCACTATGATTTAGTTTTAATTAGTTTAAATAATAAGATAATTAGATACATATTTTAAGCAAAAACTCAGGTTACACTGAGTGACGTCGTACGGATAAGCCGGCTACGACAGGTGAGGTTAGGTGTCGTGCCAGGCGAGTGCGTCAGCCCAGAGAGGTTGGCAGCAGCGGCGAGTGCGGCCGCAGCTACAAGGGAAAGTCGCCGCTCCAATAGAAAACGACGCCTCAGGCTTTCTACATTGGAGGCGTGCGCCGCTCGTTCCCCAGCTGTGCAGCGAAGGTGTCCGCGGACAGCTGCGCCCTTTACCCTAGTGCATAGCGGGAATGCATATTGCCCCGTCAGGAAATGTCAAATCCGATTCTCTGGTGCGAAAAGCCAGAGTATCGACGTATTCCTGGCGAGGCTTGAAGACTGTCGAGTCCTGGCGAACCTCTCCGAAGAAGAGGTACTGTCATCGCTTTCAGAGCTATTTACTGACACGGCAGCCACGTGGTACCGCAACGAAAAAGAGAAGTGGGTCACGTAGCAGGACTTTTTAACTGCAGCAAAACGTTGGTATGGCACTATGAAGCGATACCAGCAGCGGTTAATAGCAGAGGCTAATAACTGCAGAGTCTTTCCGAGTTCAGAGGCCCCGGAGTAGAGCGTTCCGGGAGAAATTCGCCAACTGGACCACGTAGAGTACGTGGCTAACAGCCTCCGGGACGGAACGGGGCCAAGAAGCCCCCAGAATCCAGTCCCAACGAGAAGGCGTCGAGCTAGAAGAATATCTCCGTGCCACCCGCTAACTCCGGAGGTAATCCTTCAAGGGAGCCGAGATCGCCGACGAGCTGTTACTCGTGCGGTCTCCCCGAGTACATAGCTCGCTTCTGTCCGAATTGTACGGGAAGCAGGAAGAGGGGCACGTAGAAGGGATCGCTTCTGCTCCTCTTACACCCGTAGAGATTCCGACATGCGGAGAGGGCGTGGCCGCGTGCGATAGTCGCCCGGCCCAGCTAGAGCAAGGTGCTCGCTCACGAGACGATAGTCGAGGAGAGACCTCAACTAGTCGACCTTGTGATGCTGATACCAGGTAGTGGCGTCACATCGAGGTTGGTTCAACCTCCACGCGCTGCTAGATCACGGAGCGTCGACGGCGGTTATGGGTACCGTCGGCCTCCAGCTAGCCACGGCGTTGAGCAGGAAGTTCACGCCCTCTGAGCAGCCAGGAGTGCGACTCGCGGATGGAAGTCACAGTCTCCTGCTAGGCCTCGTGCCCTTGCCGATCACGGTAGCCGGGCTTACCCGGGACGTACGAGTAGCCATCATGCCACACATAGATGCAGACTGCTATCTTGGCGTCAACTTCGTGCGCGCGTTTCGAGCCGTACTTGACCCAGATACGAATCAGCTGTTCTGCAGGGACGCAGATGCCTACGTCGAGCTGGAAGTATCCAGCTTGACGACTGATCCGCGAGCAGTTGCTGCCATCGGGCTTACCGATGCCACTGACTTTCAGCGTGAAGAGCTGAAGGCCATGGTCGAGTCCATCTTGGGTACGGTGCCACCAGGATTAGGTTGTGTCAAAGGAGTCGAGCACAAGGTAAAAGTACGTAACGCGTGACCGATAAAGCAGCGGCATTATCCGATGTCGAATAAAGTGCAGGAGGAAATGCACAAACAAGCGCGCGAGATGTTGCGGCAAGGGATTATACCGAGCCTTCGTAGAGCGGTTGGTCGAGCCCAATCGTGATGACTCGTAAGAGCGATGGCTCCAGAAGGTTCTGTTCAGACATGCGTAAGGTCAACGCAGTCGCCGAGCCAGACGCATATCCCTTGCCGAACATGCAAGATATCCTGCGCAAATTTCGCAGGGCAAAGTTTATCTCGACGTCGACCTCAAAAGCGCGTATCATCAGATACCACTGGCAGAGGAAGCGCGTCCGATAACCGCCTTCACTGTGCCGGGATTGGGACTGTTCCAATTCCGGCGCATGCCATACGGCCTCACTAACCCGCTGGCTATCTTCCAGCGGCTTCGATTAGGGTGTCCAGAAGTCTTCCTCTCTGATAACGGCACCGAGTTCAAAAACCGGGCCGTAGAAGACTTCTTGGGGGAGCGAAGTGTGCGTCACACCAATACCCCCACCTATCACCCGCAGGCTAATCCGGTAGAGCGGGCCAATCGTACGTTAAAGACGATGGTCGCGTCTTATCTTAAGGAGCGGCATTCCACATGGGATGAGAAGCTTCCGGAACTTCTCTTCGCCATGAATACGGCTGTGCACAGCTCTAGTGGAGTTAGCCCGGCCATGCTGCTTTACAGCAGGCAGCCAGAGCCCTCTGGAACGCAGCGTAAGCTGCAATAGGTTGCGGCAGAGACCCCGGTGCAAGAATAAAGTCTGGCTCGCTGGGAAAAGCGGCTTGACGCCCTCCCAGACCTCCATCAGCGAGCCGCCTCGCAAGCGAGAGCAGCTCAGGACCGCCAAGCCGGCTATTATGATGCCGGCAGGCGAGAGCCAGACTTTAAGCCGGGAGATAAGGTCTGGAAGCGCAGCGACACCCTCTCCTCGGCCGTGAGAGGTATCGCGGCCAAGCTAGCACCCAAATTCGAAGGGCCGTATAGGATCACGGCCGTGCTAGGCTCCAACCTATCGCTTGGTAGGTGAAGACTGCCAAGTCGAGGAGGTAGTGGCTGCGGACCAGCTAAAACCCTACCACGGTGAGACGCCCGAGTCTAATGACTTAGATGCGGAGGGCGCCGCCGGATCAGCACCACCGACCGAATTGCCCGCTCCTCCAGGAGCTGGAGCAATTCCCAAACGGACGAGGGGGAGACCCTCAAGAGTGCACATCGACACCCCAACCCCTGCCGAACCGTCTTCGGTACGACAGGACGCCCCGAATCCACTCCCGAGAGAGCGTGGTCGCGCGAGAAAGCACCCCGAGATCTGAAGCGCCTCCCCGAGGCTGGCCCGGAGGGCTTGACGTAGGGCCCGAGAAGTCCAAACATTGTATATTTTTTTTGTAAATATTTTAGTATATATTTTTTTTTATGAAATAGTATTTTTGTATTCTCAGCAGAAAGGTGTAAATACCCTATAGGTTTAAATAAAGGAAGAACCTACACCTTCATTTTCGTATACCCTTTATTTCCGTACCCTTCCTTTCCTCGATTGCGTCCAGGGTACGCCCAATCTGGGTGGGGGGTGTAACGACCACACATATAAAAGGGGTGAATCGTCGCGTGTGCCGCCTCGTGAGATTTGAATCTCGCGCGCTTGCACGCATAGCGACTCGTAGCGCACCCTGCGGCGCGCAGCGGAGGCGGACGGAGAAGAAGGAGCCGCTGCGCCGCTCCGAAAGCGACGCCGCAGCCATTGTTAGTTCTGCCGTGCAACAGGTGCACACGTACCCTCGCCGCTCCGTCAGTGCCGTGAGTTGAAGTGCCCCGTGCCCTCTGCGCCTCCGCTCCGCCAACCCCTCGACATCGACGCAACGCTGGCTGCATCCCGGCGCCCGGCCGATCTGCGAAGTGAGAGAGAGAGAGAGAGAGAGAGAGAGAGCGAGAGAGAGGGAGAGAGAGAGAGAAGAAGCGAGAGAGCGAGACAGAGAGAGAGAGGGGGAGAAAGAGAGAGAGAGAGAGAGAGAGAGAGAGAGAGAGAGAGAGAGAGAGAGAGAGAGAGAGAAGAGTATTAGCGACGAGCTGGCCAGCTACAAAGTAAGTGTGCGCTTTGGATTATAATTGCCGCATAGGTAATTCGTGCGAACGGCCGTGCGACTTTGTATTTTCGTTGCCGCTTGCACAGCGGCAAGCGGCCTCTCACGTGCGGTAGCCATTCCGTAGCAATTCGCAACGTGGTTACGCCGGCTGTCCGTAAAGTCTCGGCCTGCGCGTTTTTGTTTATAGTTTTGTTCGGGTATCTAAATTCATTAGAGTCATGCATTTCATTGCGAGTAACCAATCCCTTTTCCTCCCCCGAATACCGCCCGCTACCATTTTCAGCCACTGCAGTTAGCCGGAGGTATCGCCTTCTAGAGGAGCATCGACATCGGGGAATAGTAATAGTATTAGTAATAGTAATAGTGAAAGTCACTCAGGTTACCCTGAAGTTAGGTGTCATGCCAGGCGGGTGCGTCAGCCCAGAGAGGTTGGCAGCAGCGGCGAGTACTGCCGCGGCTACAAGGGAAAGCGGCCGCTCCAACAGAAAGCGACGCCTCAGGCTTTCTACATTCGAGGCATGCGCCGCTCGTTCCCCAGCTGTGCCGCGAAGGTGTGCGCGGACTGCGCCTTTTACCCCAGTGCATAGCGGGAATGCATATTGCCCCGCTAGGCCAGACCCCGTTACAATATATATATATATATATTTTTTTTTTTTGTCAGAAACAGGATTTTTCACTCTTTTGACAGTTTTTATTGCTCGTAACCTCTTTCAGTGATTAACAACCATCTTCACCAAGGTGGCATTTGAAAGGTAACATTTTTTACTAGTTTTTAGCCTTTGGTGATAAATATTGTATCCGCATTCACCCTAAGCATATTTTGAATGTTGCTTTGTCTCGTATAAATTAGTAAAATAACTGGCATGGATCCGGAAAAATTCTGAGCAATTCTACTCACAATTTGAAAACTTTCTCCCATTTAATATGTAATACAAAAATAATATGTAATACAAAAAATACGATCTATTTAAAAAGACAAATTTTTAACCATTTTCGTACGCTATCTTTGATTGCTTGTAATTTCCTAAAAAATTAATAGTTTTTAACGAAT
>JAPYZO010005237.1:0-11556 GCA_030522905.1 Torymus flavipes | reverse complement strand
AATGTGGATAGTGGTGGGGATAAAAGAAAAGAAGGGGGTATGGGGTATATAAGGAGGTGTATCGCGGGTTTCATTTCAGTCCTTGAAGAGGAGCCGAAGAGGGCTCGAAACGTTGGACAACTTGGTGGTGGGTGGGAGTCAGATTGTCCTTTGCTAACAATAGCTTTTTCCAGGTTTCAATTAAGTTTTTATTTCAGATTCTACGGGAGTGATTATAAACAAGGACAATCTGACTGTCATTAATATTAATTAATTTAGTTTATAAGACTGTAAGACCGATGGAAAAATTCCTATCAGTGGATAATAAATTCTTGTCAGAAGACATTTATAGACGGAAATATCGCTTTCGAAAATGATAAATTACATAACTTTAGCCATTATAATTCTATAATCAAATAAGTTAACTTGAGGAATTGAAGCAAAGTAATTTGTGAACTCTAATATCCATTCTATTTATAAAATACATTTGAATAAAAAGAACATTTTTAATTATCGTCTACTATGAGCCCTATCCCTATATTTAAATCACATTAAAGGCAATCACGACCTCCAAGCTTGCTCCCCCACGAAAACTAAAAAAAAAATTATCGTACATTAATCTACTCCGTGCCCCGATCATCCCCTTTGATGTGTCAAAAGCAGCGCGCCGTCGGGCACGCGAAATATAGGCCGTCGACTGCGAGCTATACCGGCTCCCGCACATTAAAATATATACCCCCGCCCCTCTGTCAATCTCGCGCATTAAGTGCAGTCGAAAGGAAGGGAGAGAGAGAGAGAGAGATACATCCTCAAGATAGAACCTTAGCGGCCTCGGAGATTTAGGTCGCTTGGGCGGGACGCGAAATGTAAATTGTACGTCTCCGAAAACCTTGACATGGGTCGTAGGCTTCTCAGAAGACGGCGACGCCGACAGAGCTCGTAATCTAGTCGACCTTCGTGGATATTGAACTTGCAATTTCACGACGCGAGCGTGAGTGCACTGTAATTCTTATAAATATATTATGTGCGATTCTCAAAAAAGTTTCTCTTATCTCGGTTCATAAAAATGACAACAACTGTTTTAACTGTACATAAATTCCTCTTATGGAAGTTTAACATGGGAAAAGTGAACGAAATGTAGTCACTGATGATTAGACAATATTAAACTTTTAAAAGATCAACAGAAAAGAATGAAGATAGAAAACGAGAAAACAAGAGACATAAAATCCGACGATCCTGTGCAAAGTTACGTGCATTTAAAGATCGCGAGAAATGCAAAAAAAAATCATTAAAATCTTAAGAAATCGCCCGATTTTAAGGATAAAGCTCTTCTACTTTTATTTTTTACTTGTGGAAAATTTGTTGGTACCTTCAGGAGCTTAATATTGGCCAATTATCAGTGACCACTTTTCATCCATTCCACCTACCATGTTGAATTTCCATACTTAAAATTAATGTGCAGTTAAAACTGTGTCACTAGACCGTTTTCCCATGTTCCAAATTTTTTTCGTCTATTGTATGACTTGGAGAGCAAGTACAAATTCATTGTCGACGTGTGTCTCACATTTTTTTTTCGCCGTTTTTATGACCGAGTTAGGGGGAACTTTTTTGAGAATTGTACGTATACATAGGGGATTCGAGAGGTCCGCGGCAGCGATTTTCGCCGCGACACACGATGGGCTTTCAGCCGCAATTGAGGTCACACCGCTATTCGCGAGCGTGCGCGTGGTTGGGGGAAAAACCGCTTGCCTTTTCAATTTATAATTTCGAGAATCGTTAATTTTAGAAAATTGCGCGCTCGGCTAATTTCCCAGATCCTTGTCGCTTGCTCGGTAAATCTGGGACGCTGAATTTAATGGAAAAAGGTGTACAGCGTACTTTTTTTTCTTTCCGCTAAAATTTAATTGAACACTCGGCACGATCAAAGCATTTTTCGAAAAATTACTCTTGCGCGCTCGGGATTCATTAGATTAATGTCTTTCAATCTTTATGGTGTACCTGGATATTCTTGGAGAATCTTCTTTGCTTATATCTCAGCCGTGTTAAATTTCAAACAATCCCGCCGTTCTTCTCCTTCTACGTTCACAACGGAGACATCGGCCTTGAGCGATAAGATTTTTCGAAAAATTTACCTTTTGTCGGAACGACATCATCCCACTCTAAGAAAATTCCTCAAAAGCAGCGCGAATTACAAAGACATTCGATTCGATGACAACGAGTTTCGCATACAAGCCTTTGCCGATAGATAGTGAGAGCAAGAGAGCAAAGGTCCCGATTACCATTTTATCGTGGCTGATTTGCGAGCACTTTGCACGAGCCGTGTTACCAGCGAGGGAGAAAGAGAGGGAGGGAGGGAAGGGTTGTACAAGCTGCGAAGGCTGCACTTACCCTCGTCGCTGTTACTCTCGTCTTCCGTTACATCCGCGCGCCAGCGTTCGCTCTCGCTCCTTCTATTAGCGGATAAAGGATCTGCCTTTAATGGGAGCAAAAACGAAGTCGAGATGAATAGGAAGGAAGGGATACATGCAGAAGAAAGAGAGAGAAAGGCGGTCTGTTTAGCTGCGAATTACTTTAAACAGAATAAATCGATAACGATGCTGTAATTGAGGGGTTAAAGTTATTGGTCATGTCAACAATTATCAAAGCTTATTTTTCGCAAGTCGTAGTAGTTTCTAAATAATATATTTATAGGAAAAATGCGTTTATTTTTGGTTAACACAACTGTTTGACAAGCCATCGAAGAGCAATTTGTTCCCCCCCTTTACTCAGAAGATCAGTGAGTTGTGCGCGCTCACAACAAGATCTATATACGCAGCGAAAATTCCGTAAATAATTTGTCGCTAATTATGCCGAAAACTCTCGTCGCGTTGCTCACTTCGAGCTCACATCATGACGTGTGTACGTAACAATCTCGATTGCGCAACCCAGTTACGCGCAGAGCTCCTCCGCTGCTGCCGAGCCGTACAGAGACGAAGTAGCGACAGACACCTCTCATGCGCGAATATTATTTCGAAAGGGAGAGGCCATAGACAGAGTCCAGCAACAGGTAACGGCATCAGTAATGAGCCAGTAGCTGGGGCTTTATTGAGGTAAGCGATATATCGCAAATCTGAGAAGAAAACTGACGGCTACAGGCCATTAAAACGGTCAGTTTCCCTTCGAAATTCGAGATATTTGCGATATATCGCTTACCTCAATAAAGCCCCTGGTATACATGCGTGCAAACGCGCGAGTCACTGGAAAAATAAATATGCGCGCTCGTATTCCCCGACCTCTTTGCAAACTCGAGCGAACTTTGTCGTGATGCGCATTGTGGAGTATATGCGTATATATGCTTCGAGACTTCGCATATCATTTGTTTGTTTTTCAGCGAGACGCGTAACGAAGTTTTACAGTACGAGTATATGAATTTACGATTTCGCAGCCGATGGATTCTGTCGGTTCGACATTGATGGCACGTTGTAATGTATTTTTAAGTCGTTATATCGTGGATATCTCGCTGGTCGCTGCGTTATAAACGTTAATTAAAACAAGAATCACTGAAGCACTGAAATAAATGTCGCGTGCGATGTCTTTTTCATCGATGACGTAATGATGCTCGTAATATAATGAGTTACGCATAAATATTCATTAACGAAGGTTCGTTAGAACTTGAAAAATTTCTGCCGGATAATATTATCGGAAATGTAAAATATATTTAAATTAAGTGTATATAAATAATAATAACAATACGTCTAAAAATAAATAAAGAAAAATGTTAGCGAAGAGCGCATTTACACGAATATAATGAATATTAATGAATACTATATACTTCGCTCGGAAAGATCAATGATAAATTTACATATGAATTTATATATTTAAACAAATTTTATCAACTTTTATACCACCTTTATTATCATCTCTCAGAGCTTATCAAAATCACATAAAACAATAAAATTATAGGTATATATAAATGGCTTTAGTTATATAACGACATTATTCAAAACCACCTACCGTACATAAATCAATCTGCGTGGTTGATGGTCAAGTGTCGCATTCTCAGATACGGTCAAAAATCTTGGTGTTATACTAGATTCAAAGTTAACCTGGAAACCTTGTACTGACAATATAGCCGCGGAAAAACGGTACCCTCCATTATCATAAGGAAAATATCGCTCTTAATGAAACGGACAAAACAGTATACTAAGAAAAAAATTTTCTGCGATTTAACCACCACCACCTGTTACCAGTAGATGCGATAATCCACCCATTATTATTAAAATGATATTGATTAACTTTGGCAAAATCTTGTTGACATATCTTGTAAATGTTTTATTATTGAGGGAATTCAATTGCAAAGACCATTATTAATATTAATGTTTCTCAATAACATTATAATGACTTCCATTTTTTATTGTTATCCGGAAGGGAGTAAACCATTTGGACTTAATGAATTTAGAAACTCTATACAGGGAAAATATTATCCACATGGTAATCATCCCTATCAGGGAGTTTTCTATTTTACATAGTATTTTATTATTTTTCGAAACTCGGTGTGGAAAGTTAGCTTTCTGCCCTCCGGCCAGAAAGCACCAACTTTCCGCCCGCTGCGTAAAACGAAGTTGCCGCTTTCCGGCGCCGTCGAGCAGAAAAATAGTATACAGATCTTGGCCAGTAAAAAAGAAAGCCTTAGATCTAATATACTATTTTCCACACGCTTGTCAAAAAGCGTGTGCACGAAATCGAACTTTCCACACGTCGTATCAAAAAGTGCTGCACGATACATGTTCGGGAAAGAGATTCTCATCTCGTATGCCTTTCCACCCTCGCTTCGCTCGGGTTTAAACGTCACTCGAGACGAAAATCTACTTTCCCGCACTCTAAAAAATCTACATTTTTAGATGCTAAAATAACACTTTGCCAAAAATCTGTACTACTTTTCTTACTATAATCTTCGTAATAATATTATTACCATTCGATAAAAATTCATTAGGAATATTAATAACTTTTGTATTAATAATATAAACGTTTTCTTTTTCAAATGCTGTCTTGAATATACCATCATCAACATTTAATAGCCGTTGTTTAAATTCTTTATTATTGTCTTCTATTCATTATCTGTTATATTCCAATTATATTCCGCTACTCAAGGGAGAAAGGGAGTAAGATTTTTCAAAATAAACGTCCATTGAAAAAAAAAATGTACTATTTTCTATCATCATGCGCAAAGTTCAATTGCATTTTCGTTCGCAAACTGTCACACTCTCGCATGCTGATAGAGCTTCCCGAACACGCTCTTCTCCACTTGTGAGAAAGTGTCAGTTTACGACGAAAATGGGTATGAAAATTTTAATTTCGCGCAATTTGATAGAAATAATAGTGTACTATAATAAAACAATCCATTTCCACCAAATCGGACCCTCTGTTCAACGTCCCGCGACTACTACCAATTCGTCCACTGCACCCGAGACAATAATCGCATTTCGATCAGCCGACGACGACCCGGTTACTGCAAACAAGTCCGAATTCGGCTGACGTACGCGAGCGCAGCGTTAAGTATCGCATGGGCCACTGGTTCCGCTGCACGCGCTAGCACTGCCGCCCGCATCTGTGAAATGGATATATGCACGAACAGAGTCAAAGAGAGAGAGAGAGAGAGAGAACAAGGGCAGAAGAAAGAGAGAGGATGGAGAGTGAACAAGCAACAAAAGGATGACAGATAAAAGTGCGCGACGAAATGAGTGAGTGAGGTAGAAAGAGGGAATGAGAATACGAGGGAGAAATTGGCGAACAAACTGCGCGAGTTGAATCGATGACAGTTTAATTGCGAAATGCGAAAGATTGATTGATGACGATGCGCCGCGCTGCCATCGCCGTGGGGCGCGCGAGCTAGCGCGCAATTAATTACGCTGTTTGCACTTGGAAGAGGCCGCGCGCGCGCGCGCGCGCGGTTATATTTGGATTTGCAGCACTCACAGAGCGCGTGTGGCCCGACTGATCCTTGGACAAATAATTATTCCGGAGCAGTGTAGCACCAGCGACAGGTGTAATCTCGTTATCAGCGTGCAGGCGAGAGATTTTTTTTTTTTTCAACGCGCGCTTTCGGTTGCGATCACGAGCAAACATAAGCGTACGCGCGCGCTGCTGCTGCTGCTGCTGTCGATCAGCTGCCGGCGAAATCAAACGGAATGCATCACGATATCGCCACGATTGTCGGCGGCAATTCGAGTTTGCGGAAGTTATGAGAAGGGATAGCGCGGGAACAGAATCGATCAAGGGATTTTCTTTGTCTACGAGTGTTTGAGTTTGAGCCAGCACGCGGTAATGGGGTGGAGCGTTGGATGTGAGAAATTTTCACGAATGAGAGAAGGTTTTTGTTTTAAGTGAGTATACAAACGCCGCTTCATCTTCTATTTCCTACTGTAGTTTCCTGGGCTCTTTAAGGTTCGTGTGATTTTGGAATTGCGGCGGTCAACGTGGATCTCGAGTTACAGTCGGCTCGTGAACGAAAATGCACTAGTATATACCGTAGAAAATTTTCAATTCGCCCTAAACGATTAATTTATAATTCATATCCAATTTCGTATCAAACATCGATACACGCGCATCATCGCGCGTCCTTTGCATTCGATTCAGCGAGAAAACCACGAATAGAGGAAAAGAGATAAACATCGATGCGAGAGCGCATTTGAATTCGCCGGTTTGATATGTAAAACAGTCGGCGACGCGCGGATTATTCGATGAATTCGCAATACACAAGTACATTGGGCGCAATTATCCGCCAGCCGTGATAATCCCATAAAGCTTATTTTGTTGTAGCCCGTGACGCGCGTGTATCCCTTTTCATTTGTCCTATTTCGAATAAATTGCTCCAAATGCCATCATCGTGACGCAATTTTCTACATGCATCATTACATGAGTACTTTGATCTATAGCGTGTAATGGATTTGCAAATTTATTTCCATACAACGAAAAATGGCCGCAATGTTACATTTTCGTAAGAATGTAAAAATCCCAATTTGCTAGGATTTACTCCTAGCAAACTTTCATCGCACCGGTTAGCGATAATTCTTTTTCTATTGCCAAGAGACATTGCCGCGGTGGCGTCCCGACCTCTACACTTCCCTTTCCTGACCCATAACTTGGTATTCATAATTTTTTTATCCACGTTTTTTTATCCCCCAATTGAATGGAAAGAACTTTGGCGGCGAACAAAGACCGGTGGGAGAGGCAGTCGATCGACCGTTCCCACATTTAGCACTAAGCGCGCGCGCTCCAGCCTGGACACTTCAACTTTTTTACGAGCGAATCGATTCATCCACTTTTAAATTTTGAACCCCTTTGAAATCCGAAACTTTGGCGCTAAATTGAGGCGCTCGCGTACAAAAAGGCCACGACGCGACGTGTGCTAGTATAGGCGAGAGCGCGCACAAGCGTAGGGGATCGATCGAAGTCGTGGACGGCAATTACCATTCATTACTTTGCTCGGGGCAATTGACATAACTGATTGGTATTCGGTCCCTTGCGCCCTTTGAGCGAAGGGCGCGGTCCAGGCTAATGCAATTATCCACGTCTGCAGCGGGACCTGCACGACTGTTAGGCGTGTACCTATACATGGACGCGCGTATAGGTGTGCGCATGTATATGTAAGGCTTCGTACACGTAAAAGCTTTCAATTAGCACCTGCGTTGTTGAAGTTTCGCGCAGAATATGAGCGCACGATGAGGAACCCGTAGTTTTCTACGAAGCCAGGAATTCAGGTCAATTTTTTAATTTTCTGCATTTTTAAGGAGGGAACTTTTATTATGGAGTGTATTTCATGTGTGCTTTCTTGGTCCCCCGATATTTCTAGCCTCAAATATTAATACTATTGCTTACAAAGTATTCTAAAGTCTAAATTAAAGAAAAACTATAAAGAAATTTAAAAAGTTATGTGTCAGGCATTTTTCTTATGGAAATTTAACATGGGAAAATGAACGACAAGTAGTCATTGATGATTCCACAAAAAGGCGATTGAAGTTGAAGAATAGAGCTTTAATTTGAGATGAGAATCGTTAAAATCGGTCGATTCTGTGCAAAGCTATGTGAATTTGAAAATGGCGAAAAATGACAAAAATTTGAAGAATGACGTGGGTTTGGAAAAAATCGCTCATTTTTGTCATTATTCGCCATTTTCAAATTCATATAGCTTTGCACAGAATCGATCGGTTTTAACGATTCTCATCTCAAATTAAAGCTCTATTCTTCAACTCTAATCGCCTTTTTGTGGAATCATCAATGACTACTTGTCGTCCATTTTTCCCATGTTAAATTATTCGTAGCTAGACTTGGAAACTAAAATATCTGGTTTCTGACCAGCAGGTGAAAAGGTGAGGAACCGAACAAAAAAATGTTAAAGCAAACAAAAAGGTATCGAGGCGGAAAAAAACGTGCTGAAGCAGATAAAAAGTGAACTTTTGTCAGCTATTAAAAAAATCACATAAAAGTGACATTAATACGGTTAATTAATGTACATCAATTTAGTTACATTTTCTATGAATGTTTAATTTATTTATCTTTTATAACTTTTATTTCTTGAAAATCTTCTCTTTTAATAGGCCCTTGGCTGCCTTGTCGAAAAACATTTAGTCCAGTCTCGTCTTTCCAGCACAAAAAACATGAAAATTCAAACATGTATCACAAAAGATATATTGTACACCAAGGGCTAGTGAGCTGTTTTGACTTTGTGTGAGTGTAGTGCTAGTCTCTGGTTCGCGGCGCCCACTGCAAATCCCGCACTCGATGTAAAAAGCCTGCTCGTTACGTATTTGGTACAAATATTACTATTTCGTATAGTAATTGTAGAGTCCAAGATATAATTGACGACTATATCATTATCGCATTTTCATTTCATTTTACATTTTATTCTATGATGAATTATTATCCAGAAGTATGTACTGAATATAAAACCTGAAAATTTTAAATACGGGAGTAAAATTGTCTTAACTGCTTCAAAATTTATAGTGGATGTAGATTTTGGATAGCTCTTGGCTTGTCCTTTTTCAAATCGCAATTTCTCGAGAATGGCTTTATCTATCTGAATCGGACAAGAAGCATTCGAAGGAGAATTAATATACCCATATCTTCTAAAAAAATATACTAGCTATCACGGTTCTTTTGTTATTAACAAAAACATAAAAATTTTGAAATAAAAGAAATGAGTTTGGTATGTCTATTTTTTTACATATAAAAAAGAAACATCAATCAATAAAAAAAAAAGATTTTCAATCCGAGTCGCTTTGTCCGCTAATTGTTCCAGTCACCCATATATAGTCATGTTCTGTTAGCAGGAACGGTTAAACATTAAACATTCATAAACATATACTTTCGCTATATCACAAAGAAAAATCACGCTACATTACGAATGCAATTAAATCGGCCCCTTTGAAGCGGCCCAGGCGTGTGAAAATTATAACACGGCTAATTCAGCAGCGCTCGGCCGTGAAATCTGTCAGGAAATAGGCCGTGCAAAAACACTCAGCAGTTGGGGATTACGTGCGCGTGGCTACCCCCAGTATACGGGGATAACATTTTATTCCGAGGTGCATATCCACTGTGAACTGTACAATGATATTGACATAGGTATGCCCCTCAATACATATGCGTTCTCATACATGCATAGGAAAATCCGGCGGAAAATTTCTATAGCATGCGCCCATTCGCTTGGATTTTATGAAATCGTTTATGCCTTTTGCGAAAAATTTCGGATATATATATATACCTTTTATTAAAAAGACAGCTATTTAACTTTAGAAAGTCTTAAATATCATTTTAAGTAGAGAAGACAAAACTAGAGAAAACGAGATTTCATTTACTTTTTTAAGGATTAATAAATGTCGATTCCTTCAAAAATTATGAACGTTTGAAATTGAGTATCGGAAGTACACTAAAATATGCAGGCAGTCGAACAGTGAATTTTGACGATTAAAAAGTGCATTTCCACTTCCACAAATTAATGTATCACATCAGAGTGAAGGAGAGAAAAAGATATACACCCGTGACCCTTTCTTCATTCCTTTAAGATGCTGGGCACACGATTAGGCGACCTAGAGACGTAATTCAAGAAGTAACGAGAAATCTCAACGAAACTTTTTCTATGAAGAAACGTACGCGCTGTCTCTCTCTCTCTCTCTCTCTCTCTCTTTCTCTCCCTCAGTCTTCCCCTCTCTCTCTATCTCTCTCTCTCATCTCTTTTTCTCGCGAAACTTTCTTCCCTGCAGATAAATTGAAGCCGGACAGAAATAGACCGAACAAATAAAAAAAATAAAGAACCTAAGATTCTTACTTAATTTACTCATTGATTTCAAATTTGACCATGTAATCGCTGCATCACTCACCTGATTCTTCATATCTGATTAAATATTTAATTTGCTTCACCTTTTAGAGAGAGGAGGGGGAGAGAGAGAGAGGGAGAGAGAGAGAGGAAAGGAGATCTCTCTCTCTCTCTCTCTCTCTCTCTCTCTCTCTCTCTCTCTCTCTCTCTCTCTCTCTCTCTCTCTCTCTCTCTCTCTCTCTCTCTCTTTCTCGTCTTGTTGAAAGCGCAACCACGTGAAGTGTGCTGGGGGACCCTTGAGAAACCACGAGTTAATTAAGATGCGACAAGTTATTATCTCATGACAAATAAGGCCACACGCGCGCGTCCGCGGTCCTTCTGCAATTTTCCAAGCCAACTCCCAACGCGAAGTCATCGTTGGTGCGCTCCCGTTTCTTTTGCAGACGCGCTTTGCAGTTCTAATTTGTAGCAACGCTCTATCCGTACAGCAGTCATTGTATTAGCGTGATGAGTTGCGCCGGCGTCAGCAAATATTGATTGGAGTCAGCGAATTTAAGGTAAAACACCGAATATTTGGTCACATTTGACTCATATTCTGCGCAAACAGTGTTTCCAAGGTTTCCAGAGTGGTTCCACTGACTATTTCCTTGAAGGAAAATCTGAAAATATTAAAAAAGTCGTTCACATTTATTTATTTCAACTTTTTCTTCATTTTTCCTGATTAAATTCGTTTTTTTTTTAAATTCCATATTTTGACTAGTTCTACACAATAGTTTTCTACGTCCAACTGTACAGATGTTTCAGTCATAAGAAAAACAACGGTTAGACTCGCCAAATGTCCGACAGTTATTAATCAACTCTTTTTTTCATAACGCTCTGTGTATGGTACGCAGTCTGCACGCATGGTCCAATCATTTCCCTCAAAACAAGGACTTGACAACTGACACAAAAAAACTAATCAAAATGCAATATTTTATATTTTTCATTTTCCTCTCTATATTCAAAGTAACGAAAAGGACGAGGAAACAGATTTTTTCGGAAAGTCGCGGGGTGCACACCTGACTATATTATATGCACAAATCATCACATTGCCTTCTCTCTTTTTGCCCCGTAGCAAACATTGCAAAACCCAACAACGTGTATAGGTACAAGGGATTGCAGTCACTCTTTCTCTACGGATTTCCACAGCACTGATGCTTTCCCCCTCGGCTCACTTTCTCTCTATCTCTTTCGCTCGTATCTTGTTGCAGGTACTCGCACCTCGAGGCCACTTGAAGAATGTGCAC
>JAPYZO010005236.1:0-10443 GCA_030522905.1 Torymus flavipes | reverse complement strand
TATATATATATATATATATCCTAGCGCGTGATAGCGCGACAAAAACGAAATCGCAATTACGCAATTGTGAACTGCCGCGGGTGGAAAGCGTAGTAGGGTTTATTGTAAAGTTGCGTAAGACGCCTTGGCGATAGGCGATATAGGGTGGAGGAAACTTGGCTGTGTCGATCATTATATCGCTATAGAGAATGTAGCTGTTTTTAGTAAATTAGCAAAGAATTCATACGAAGACTGTTATGTAGCAAACAACGTGAAATGGAATAAAATCACGGGTACTTGCATGAGGCGATAGCTTTTGTCCTATTGAACGTCGGGCGAATCGATAAAAAAGAAATTACGAGCGCGCAGTGATTCTCTTTGATAGCTGCTACACGGCGTCTAGAGGGTATAGTAGCGCCGCTGAGAACTTGCGAAGAAATTCCGTTGAAAAACGCGGCCCATCGTTATTTAATTGTATCTAATGTGATTGAAGCATTTCGTTTGTATGTTACAGTTACAATTTAAAGCTTCCTAGATAATAATAATAATGAAATAATTCTAAATTTAAATAATACAAAATTTTAAAAGTCAATAATACAATATATAAATATATTTCTTAACAATTTCAAGTTTGTTTATGTGAATTTTTAGTTATTAGACTTGGAATACCGCGCGACCATCCGCGTCAAATTTCATAAGTAATGCTCTCTCTCTCTCTCTCTCTCTCTCTCTCTC
This sequence comes from Torymus flavipes, assembly GCA_030522905.1. Classification (NCBI taxonomy): domain Eukaryota; kingdom Metazoa; phylum Arthropoda; class Insecta; order Hymenoptera; family Torymidae; genus Torymus; species Torymus flavipes. The sequence goes on along the minus strand of JAPYZO010005236.1, from coordinate 9,729 downwards.
TCTCTCTCTCACAATTTGTATAAATAAATTGTCAGTAGAAGCAGTTTTTATGGTATATCATTACCGACAATTAACCTCTCAGGGTGCGTAGAGAGCCGGAAATAAAAAAACCCTCTCACACGTAACAATAGACTGCTACAAAAACTTTTTTAATATTCGCGGCAGGCGTTTCACAGTAAAAAAAATTATTATATCTTTCTACACTATTTTTTGATATATGACAAATAACCCGCTTTCATTAAATAATAATTAACATCTGTTTCAATTTTTAATTGAATACTATACAATTTTATACTATAAAATCTAATAAAATATTCACGTTGGTTATAGGACAGAATCTGCGCACTTTTGCTGAGAATCACTCATATCGATCCCCTTAACACTCTCGAAAAAATTAACATTCCAGAGCATCATACTCCTATTCCATCTTTGAATTCATAAAAAAAAGAATATAGTATAATTTTTAGTGGCTTCCGACAACTAGGTCATATCAGCCATGACATAACGTGCATTTTTTTTATTTATACTCAATCATTTAGCCTATAGATAGTTGGAGGACGTTACTTCCCCAACTACTGGACCTACAAGTTTCAAGTAGCTTCCGAACCACTGAGACCACGATGAAAGTACGTACATGAAAAATTCGTGTTTCAGTGGTGCCGGCTTTTTTTCACGGGAGCGGGAATCGAACCCGGAACCTTCACGCCCCGTGTCCAACGCGCTACCGATGAGCCACCGTGGCTCTATAAAAAAAAGACATTTAATCATCTAATCAGAGACATCTATCTCAACAACTATGTGAATCTCTCTATATTATTAAAAAAACTTCGACGCCGCCGACGCTGGTTCAGTCAGAAAAGAAGGGAAGAGTGGAGAACGTAAAGGGAGGAGGTAAAGGGGAAGAGTTTGGGGAGGTAAAGAGGGTGAAAGAGAAAGGGTGGGGGGACTGGCAAATTGGGAGGGAACGAAAAAAGGGGTAGGGTAAATGCGGAAAGGGTGCGAAAAGTAAAAAGGAAGGGTTGGGAGAGGTAAAAGGAGGGTAACGCACTTACATGTAAGTTTGTTCGTTAAGGTGGCTTTGTCGCATTTGGCCGTATCTAGGAGGGGACCCAGGAGGGTATCAATATATTTTTTTTCATTGATCAGTAAATTTTAATTTATAGTAGTACAATATCATGTACTTTATATATTATGGACCTCCTATATGTTAAGACAAATAAAAATAACCACAATGCATGCAACATAGAATCGTGTAAAAATCATGATTTTCGGTTTTTATAAAATTAAATTTAAATTTAGCTGATGACTTGATATTCTTTTACAGAAAAAGATTTTGTAGCTCATATACCCGTTAGGTAGTTTTATGAAAAAATTATCGATTTTCATGAAATGACCAGGAATAATGCTTTTCTGCCCATAAGAGCTTATGTTATAGGGGTGTACGAGTATTCGGCTCAGCGTGTTTGAACTGTACCGTACTTTTTTTTCGAACTCGAGTCGAGTACTCGGTACTTTGAACTACTCGAGTCAGGTCACACTACTCGGACCAACTCGAATTACTCGAATGAAGTCGAGGTACTTGAATGAAGCCGAACTACTCGAATAAAGCCGAACTACTCGTATAAAGTCGAACTATTCGAATGAAATTGAACTATTCGAATGAAATCAAACTATTCGAATAAGACGAGCTACTCGAATTAAGTCGAACTACTCGAATCAGATCGAACCAGTTGGCTCTCAATTAATATTCCTTATATTTATCAATTTTTTATTTATTTATAAGTCTTTTATAATTTATAATCACTATTACTCACTGGAAATTCAAAGTGCCCTATCTATCATTTCAAACTACTCGACCAAAGTTAGAAATACTCGATCATTTCAAACTACTCGACCAAATTTCGAAGTACTCCATTCTTTCGAACTATTCGATCAATTCGAACTACTAGATCGATGCTCGAACTATTCGATAACTTCGAACTATCCGATCATAGTTCGAGTAGTTCAATATATCGAATAAAAGATTCGACTCGACTCGAGTTCATCTGGACTCGAGTTTTTAATGAAAATAGTTCGAATCTTCGAGAACTCGTGCACCCCTACTATGTTAAAAATTGAATTTTCACAAATTTATTTTCGGTAGTTCACCTGGTGACCCCACTTGAGAAAAATAACAAGAAAAGGTTCAATTCCTACTTTTAGTGGGTAGTATTCTTTTTTTCTTATTTATCGACTTCCCTAATTCGCCGGAGCCAGCTGAAGGTTAAGGTAATGTGCTTATCGACATAATTTTAGAATATCTATATCTTTTGCAAATAATAATAGAATTACTAAACAAAAATTGAGTATAGTATTTACATATGCGGTCTGAAAGACCAGGTTTTCCAAAAATCTACTCAGAATTTATTTAATTAAATAAAAACCGCAATGCCGATAGGTGGGAATCTGTCTTCTTAGAATTTTGCCAGTTTTAAAACGGTCGTATCTCATGGAAATGCTGACAGAATCGCACAAAAAAATCTGAGCATAGCATTTACATACACGGAGCATCTGAAAGAATTGTTTTTCTAAATAAACGTTAGAATGTTTATTTATTAAATAATGAAATTGGGTTGATTTTAAAGTTCACATCGGTTTGTTTATCATATTCTAAGAAAGTTCGTAAAAAATGGATTTTTTTCATAAATTAGTTTACATAATTGTTTTAAACGGGAGTTGACGAGCGAAGGGAGTAGTGGGTACCCCTACTAATTATAGTATAAAAAAACTATCTCCGCTTCTCTCTCACATAAACTCAATATTTACCAATAATTCATCAGTATTATTTTTCTTAAACTAGCTTATTTCAATACGATTTCTACAGTCAATAATATGTGCGTGACTCCACTCTACATCACGCTGCATCCAAATACATCAAAGACGCTCTTGGACGTAGGCACGATAGTGGGGGGGGGGGGGCAGAAGCGTTTCCCGGAATTGCCTGTTGACCTCCGACACCTCGTCCACTTGGATACGTATGTAGATACGTAAGCGAATGTAAAGCACACGCGCCACCATAGCAAAGGGCTCGTAGGATCTTATCCATACCTGATATATATGTATATATACTCTCAAGGCACGTGCAAAGCGCTCGAGAAGCGCATTCCGCCAGAAGCAAAGTCGATTCTAGAAATCGTTCTGGCGTGTGTATCTGTCTGTGTCGATCGCTCGCCTAAAAGCGCCGATGAGAATCGAACGAGCAGCTATCGATCGACGATGAGCGAAGAAGATAGTAACCGCGCACTCGCACCATGTGCGGTCGTTGCGCCCGTATCCCAATCCAATACTGAGCGCTCGCTAGCTGGGGTTATTATACCTTGATCTACTAGAATGTCCCATTAGAAGAGGGCAGAGTGCGCATACGTTACTTTCACAGGCGTATAATGACTATATACGACGCGCGCTGATATGGCGCGTTCGCTCGAAAATGACTGCTCGGAGATGTCGCGAGGCTGAATGACCAAGGCTCAGCGGGACGGTGAGAGATTTATCTATAAGTGTCGACCCTCGTAATCGTCTGTTCGTGGATTTCTCTATTGCTGCGGTACTGTTGCGGTACCAGAGGAAATTGAGTTGGTGGACGGTATAATCGTGAGATTTCTTGACATATTGTATTATTTTGGAAAAATCTAAATTTAAATTTGCAATGGATTTATTTTTTCTAACTTTCGCTCGTTTTGCATTTGTAAAATGTATTTCGTGATAATTATACACGTGTAAAGTTCGTTCAGTTTTCCGCGGAGATACTAAAGAATTTTTTACGGGTTCAAAATATGTTGCTCGAGAGCATAAGGAAATTTATGACAGTTTTATGAAGATTGGTACACTTTTTCCCTGGAAGGTAAAGCCGTTGTGACGTATCTTTTCCAGTATGTATCTCCGCCAAATCATAATGAAATCATTTCGCATATTGCAAAGATTTATTCGAAAATTTTAAGCAATTAAATAAAATAAATATTATGTCGCTTAAAACGAAATATTTGTCACGTATATTTAGTAAGTGGGTGGTACCAAAATTGACGTTTTATACTTAAGAGAAATGCTACCTACCATAATTCACGAATTCAATTAATTTACTTACTCAACGTTTATTTGGTGCAACTCTAAATTCTTCGGTAACATGGGGCTTTTCAAACGCAATAAACACAAAAAATAGACAGAGCTCGGTTAAGTATTTCATGCCAAATATTCGTGGTATTTTGGTAATGGAATTTCTGGCACGTGCCACTCTGTCTCTCTCCCAGCAACTATTCGGAATCACACATGTAATTAATAGGCCAAGTTTAAAAGAATTTCAAATTGTCGGTTACAAAGAGCCAACGCAACGCGCAATGTGCTCAGCGCGTATATACTATGATACACATAAACTGAAAGTGCCGCCGGCGATATATCGACATCTTGTAAACTATAACGACCCGAAGCTCGTAGGCATTTTTTAGCACATTAAAATTTTCGGCATAAAATTGTTTATGCTCTTGACTAGGATTTTTTTTACACCGTGAGCGAAACAATGTAAGCGTTTCTTCTTTTTTTTTTTAATACAAATAAATCTTTTTCGCTAAATCAAATCTGAAGCGTCGCAACGATTAATCATGAAATCTCATCTGGAAAAGAGAACAGCATTAAAACCGTTTAACATCGTCGATAACATGTCACTGGAAGAATTACTTAATAACAAGCACTCAAGGCGTTGAAACACAAGTGCGAAGCGGAGGTCGACAAGGGGGGACTGAAGCCGAGAAAAATCCTTTCCCGCTTACGCGCTTCCTCGCTTACGCCCCCTCCCTCGCGATAGAGAGGATCCATTTCTCATCCCGGGCAACTTTATTACGATACCCTAGCGCGGAGAGAATATTAAAAGTCCCCGCTTTTCTCTCACTTTCTCTCTTCGAGCACGAAGTAAGAGAGACAGACGGTCGGTTAAAGGCGCGAATAAACAGGGTAGGGAATAGCTACGAAGAGAGGGAGCGAGGAGTGATATCCCTAACCGTCAAATGGCTCCAACAAGCCGCCTCTCTTCAGTCGAAAGAAACTCGGGGAAACAATCCCATTTTCGCGCGCTTATTTCGCGCTCACTTAAGCGCGCGCGCGCACGCGCACACAGTTCCGGACGTCTTTTTTCCGAGCGCGAGTGCTTTCTCTATTACGGCCCCCGGGCCGTTAAATATTTAACGTCGCGTGCGCGGAGCTGTAAAAATCTCTTCTCGCAGGAGAGAACGAGAACCGGGGCGCAACGACGCTGTCGCGGTGGTTGAGCTCATTTTCGCAAAAGGATGAACGGGGAGTGGGAGGGGGTAACAGAAAAGAAGACGCGTGGTTATGTTGTCTTCTCGTAACGATAGCAAAATGCTTGTTACAGAGTCGAATTTCGAAAGTGTAACAAACAGCGGTCTCTCTCTCCTATAATATAGGATTAGTTTGATTGGTGTAGATACGTGCATGCATTAAAGAGTTTTTTAAATCTTTATGTATAAATAATGATATAAGTATTTGTTTCGTGTGCGCGATTACCGTAGGGTTTTCGACTGGCCACAGCCCATTGTCTTATGATCCGTTGCTTACCACTGGATATTTCAAATAATACACTGGAGAAAATATGGTTCAAATGCGATCTCAATTTAGCAAGACCACCACTACAGCAATACATATGGATTCGGCTCTTTATGCTTCCTAGAATTACTCAACTGATGATCCGCGATATCAAAATCACTCATATTATCAAAATAAATATATCGAATTACAGTCTTGTCTTATAAGCAGATAGTTGACCTGCGCAATGTAATAATAATCTACTAACCTCCGCAGTTTTGAGCTTAAATATCAACGGCATCCTAAAAACTTTTTATAGATTATTACCATTGCGCAGGAAAACTATCTCCTCATATGAAGTAATTCGATATATTTAGTTTGATAATATAGAATACTACACCTTCAAAGTACTAGTGAAGTACTGCTGACAAAATTGAAAGTTTGTTGAATGGAGGACACAATTCATCTGATCGTGCAAATAAAATACTAGGTACTTCGGAAACCAACAAAAATAAAAATGCACATTATAATATACCCCTGAAGAGGCATCATCTCGCCTGATAAGCAATGATTTTACGAAGAGATAATGTGTAACTATGGATACAGTGGAGCTAAAAGTCGTAATTCTGATATATTATGTACCCTGCTTATAATAAGCTTTTACAAGTCAAAGCTACGAACAAAATGCAAAGTGCACTGCAGTCATTGTTAAATAATATCTGTAAAAGAGTTTTTGAAGTTTTATGTTAATCTGAATCATATCCAAAAGGTACAAATTATATAGGTGTGCAAATACGATATCGACGGCAGTTCTGGCCATTCGAATTATATAAACAAGTTTGGAATGAAGTAAATGTTGGTTAACATCACTTGTTCAATTAAAATTTCAAAACACTGTCACGCAAAAAGTAGTATAGGAAAATCATAGGCTAGTTCTACGCTATTTTGCAGACTGGTACTCATGCAATTGATTCGCGAAACTACAGAAACAATAAAAGACGAAAAGGTTGGGATGCGGTCAAAAAGTTGATTGATGGCAAGGTAAAAGTAAGAACTTAAATAAATTTAAAAATTTGAATATTTCTCATGCTATTAGATTATGAATGCTCTATGTGACAGATCAAGTACGTCAGTGTCATCTTGAAATATCATACACGAATACATTGCTAAATATTTCATATTATAAAATAGAATTTAAAATATGAAAAGTCAATAATTTTCAAAAACATATATTCATAATAGTATATTATACTACACAATTAAAAATATTGAATTATTATAAATTGAATAATGAATTAATTTTTATAAAAAATATTATATTTCCAAATTTGAAATGTATTGTTCATATTCTAAAATATACGATTATTTTCCATTTAGGCTACAGAAAAATCTGGTACAACAGTATCAATGGTAGCTAAGAAAAAAGTTATTTAAGATTAGTTTTTACCTCAATTATGTTTACGTTTTAACTTTCCAAAGTATGGATACGGTTCCTTCGACGATAGCAATACGGCCTGTACTATCGCTCCTACACAATTTCTCTCCGTGCAGATATATATACCCAATAATAAAATCGTCATAACTCTCATTTTGCACGAACTATCTATTTCTGACCGTAGACACTTTTTCTAGCTCATAAGTGATCGACGCTCGTTAATCAAAATCGCGCTCCACTCGACTGGCATCTTCTACTGTGCAGTATTCGTAGAAGAAGAGCATCCTACACACGCACACATACACACCCACCCTCTCACGTAGAATCCACACACACAGACACAGAAGAGGACAGGTACAGCCTCTGGGGGCAATAAGGACTCGTAATAAGGCAGCGAGAGCAATATCACATTTATGCCAGCTTGTATAAGCATCGATCCCAACGCCACCATACACCCCTCTTCTACCCGTACGCGCGCGAGCGCGCTCGAGTTGATGCTTCGCAATAAACGGGATTTTCCTATCGATACGCGCGGCGCCGAGGAGGCGAACGAAAGTACGAAGGAAGGAACGACGTTTATGTATTGCAGAATGCCTTCACGGCGCTGTAAATGCGACGTTTAGTACAGGATTGGCAATTTGATAATGTAAGAACGTAAGGTTATTCTCTCGTATTAATCGATCAAAACAAAAATAGCCGACCGTAATATGTCATTTTATGCTGGCGCTATTAGATGCCGTCTTAATCCGTTTCATGTCGGTCTTACGGTCATCGATTTTATATCCAGACACATCACTTGTCGATACCGCCTGGAATAAACTATAGACCTACTGACTTGCAAACTTTTGATATGATCTATGCGTATATATGATGCACGTATCAGAAATATCTATTCATTTATAAACATTGCTAATTCAGTTAATTGAGTTTATACCGTGTGAGAGCTAGGCGTATACGTGGACGCGCGACGTATAAATATAGGCGCAGCATCGATCGGGCACAACCTGGAGGCCAATCGTAGCTTCATTTCTCCGGAACAACAAATCAATCTGATTAACCAAATACACGGTGGCCCTCTCACTCCAGCAGCAGCAGCAGCAGCACCGGGGCGCCTCTGCAAGAATATATAGAGCCAAAGGCGATATTTCACGGTCTCGTTGGCACGCCATTCGTGATAATCCTAATACTATTAAGCATCCCCGCTCACTGCGGCGCGCGCAAGCGCGATACATTGCAATACCCACATACAGCTGTGTACTCCACGCGCGCTTGCATAATTGAAGTGGCCGGCGAGTGAGATAAGGTCGCGCCTCCTTACCCTGCATGACGGACAGTAGTGCAGTCAGTTATATATATACATACACGCGCACGCGCGGCGCGATATTCTGATAAATCGAGCCACCTCTCAACGAGGCCATGTATTAAAAGACCCGGGGGCTCGGCGTTTTCGCCTTTGCTACGGCCTGGCCCCCCCTCAACAACGAAGAAGAAATGGAGAGGGGGGTGTGGGGGGAGGCGAGAGGCAATTAGTTTCCAACTAATGCCACTACGTCGTCGACACCTGACCGCGTGCGCGCACGTTGTCGAGGGATGGGGGAGGAGGAGGCGAGAACGAGGGAGGAGGATGTGCCGGCAATTTTTCTCAATTAACCGCGTCCTTCGGCCGTCGACGCTTCGTTTCCGCCCATGCTCGCGTCGTCGTCCTCGTCGTCGTCTCGAGATTTTTCTCTCCTCGCCCCAACTGTAGAGCCGCAGAGCGTGCGCGCCTGGGCACGGCGCGTCTTCTTTCTCTCTAGGAGCGACAATAGAGCGGAAATGGGATCCCGTCCAATCTCGCTACGGCCGCTCGGGGGGAAGAAAGACAGAGAGAGAGAGAGAGAGAGAGGTGGATGGGGGAGAAAGAACGCCATATTTTAGGTGCCCCGTGATTGCCGGATAATTGGCTCTCCGCGATTTTTAAACTTGTAATGCTTTTTTCTTCTCGCGTCGCGAGACGATGGGTCGTTCTCCTTTTTCCTCGCCTCTTTCTATTTTCTCTCCTCTCTTTCTCTCTTTTTTTAGCGTCTGAACCTCCTCTCGACTTCGCTTATTTACCATTTCTTTTTCCGACAAGAGCGCGAGCGCAAGCCTTGTTAGCACTCGATTTAGACACTTGAGACATTAAATAGTGCCGAGCGAGCTGACCGGCCGACTGTTCTTTCTCTCTTTCTCACTATCTCTTTCTCTTCTCCTCTCTTTCGCGGACCAAGGGATGATTTTTCTTTTTACCGCTGGGCGAGTGCACGAACAGCAGACGTTCTTCCCATTGTGCCAGCCGCGTAAATAATCTGGCCAAGTGAGATGCGCGCTTGGGGTAATGGGATGCGATTACGCTTGAGAAGAGATTTCGGTGCGGCAAATTTACCGAGAAAACGTTGCCTTTCTCTCTGGTAGTCGCATTCAATTCCTCGGAACGCCTCTTTTAAATCTTCTGGATGTAAGGTATAAAGTTAATTAGGAGATTTAATGGTCCAGTAGAATATTATATTGTCTTATCAAATGGATTAATTTATGGTATTAATAAAGTTTATTTTTGGAGCAAAATATGTACAAACTATATTCGTTCGCTTAATTTGGAGGAAGATCATACCCTTCCTTTCTAATGACCCTATTCCAGCTTCTACTTGCGATCATATTTTATGTTATTCATATGATCCTTTTACTCTGGTGACACTTGCTCAACTTAA
>JAPYZO010005235.1:0-10694 GCA_030522905.1 Torymus flavipes | reverse complement strand
TAGTCTTAGACTACACTTATTCACCTTCACTGTTTATATAGTCTTCAACAAACGGCATCGTAATAGATTATAGATGATAAAACAACTTTGAAAATAAAAATCTTGTCATAGAAAAAATGTCGAAAAATTTAAAACCTGCTGCGTAATCTTGAAATCATTTATCATTTTGGTTAAATAATCATGCAAAATTAATACGTATTCTTTAAACCGTCTTAATTGGGCATAACATTTGATGTAGTTATTTCTTTGATTTGATGTAGTTATTTCTTTGGATTTTGAAATTCTAGAAGTAAATAATTTACGAGTTAAATAGAACCTTCAATTACTTATACCTTTATATTCAAATGCAAACAGAATTGAATTCAATCTTTGCGCAACTCACATCATTAAACCTTTCCTACACTGCGCATTAACGGCAACAGCAGCAGCAACAGTGGAATAATCAGGAAGAAGAAAAGCGCGAAAGAGACGGCAAAATAATAATATAATTATTTAGAAACGAGCAGCGGCACAAGGTGCGCCGACCGTGTGTTCACATTCTCCACTACACGCGCGTATGTATACATATATATCTACGTGTGAGTGTGGGTGATTGCAAAATTTCAGCGACCATTGATGAAACCACCGTCTGCGAACCTCATGCTCACTCTCTCCCTCTTATATACACAACTCGCGCGTGCGTCCCGAATATTCGGAAAGTTGCGGCACGATTATCGCTTTTGGCACACGCGGACACGGGTATCCCTATATGCAGGCTCATTTCGCTGGTATAGGTGATGTGTATATACAACATATTGAAAATAAATGCGCGGCTCGCGTGATTGATGAGTTTATGGTGCGATCGCACGTGCTTCCGGTAGGACGAGCCAATGGCGATAATATACCTACCGCGATCAGGAGGCACGATTATAGACGACGTGTAAACGAATGGCGCGCAGGGGGATTATTGCCTGTGGGGTACGGGTGCGATCGGGGAATCAAGGTGATGTTTGTTTTCGAATGGATGCAAGGTTGAAAGTAAACGAAGATACGGGAGTTTGGAGGAATATATTTGATGAGGAATAAGATTGTTAATTATTCTTTTTCGTGCGTTAAAAATAACGGACGGAGTGAAATGTTAGAGCGATCTATTATGTTGTTAAATGTTTAATAAACACGCGGTTTTTAGCTATTTTGATCAGTGAATTATGTTTCTATGTATATATATTGAATTATATTAACTTAATTTGGCAGACAGTAATTGTCCATGTTAATAAGGGGCTACAGATGCTGGCAAGTTTGCGATTATAATAAATTTTAACATTTACTCATTGTTAAAGGTTTCGCAATTACATACCAACAACGAATCCTGATTGTAAAGCGTTCGCATTTAAAATAAACGTCACAAAATGAAGTGTTGAAACATATACGCTTTGCACTGTCTGACTCTATCTAATTACAATCATAAACAAACTAAATTTAAACATGACAGCGTTAGTCTAAAACATTTTGACGAATAGTCTAAAATATTTTGAACTTTTCGTTTCCGGAAACTTGAGTTAACGACTTTTTTCTTTACCGTTTTTGCAGTTGTCCACATTTACTTTTATAATTATAAAACTTTATATCTTTAATTACTTGAATGTTTGATTTCGCAAATTCAGAATAATTTTGATGTTTTAATGTAAGAATATTGTAGCTGTTTACATTCGTGTCTGAGTCGATGAAATGAGCATATCGCATGAATAAAGAGAAATTTCAAAATTTTCTAGTAAAACAAGCTTTATCTAATTTGTACTTACTTCTAATTATACAAATATGAAGCTTACTTATGAGTATATAAGAGAAATGATAAATGTACTGCTAAATCGTTTCATTAGGGTGCTAATTTATATAATTATGGAGTTTTTGTTTATTATACAAAAAACCAATGTTCTTGGTACAAAACTGAAACTAAACATTCGAAATTGACCACAACTACTTTACTATAGACTGTAAAATACTCCAAAATTATTATTATCCTTGTCCTCGTTCATTAAACTAAACCAAAACAAGAACATAATATACAGACTAAACCAAATAATCCACCACAAAACTATAAACCCTAATAAAGCACGAAACCCACGATCCTTGATATAGTCCCACGACGCCGCCACTATAATACTATACATGTGTAATGCCAGGCCGTAAATAAACAAATGCATAAAATCCCTAATGACCAACGCACGACTTTACAGCCACACACGTGCTACATCCTAGACCTCGACCTCGACCACGCCGTGTCCTTTCTCACTCCTCAAAACGGCACTGCAGCCTCGAAAAGTCAGCATCATCAGGTACGCGCGCAAATGGAAAATCGCCGCTCGCGATTTCGCGCGCGTTCATATTCGGGAAAAATCCGGCAACCTGACCTTTTACGGCGCGCCAACTCGCTCGCGAGCTCAGCGCTCTCGCGATATATACACGCGCACTCTGCGCTGCTCTCCCCCGTCGTTCCTCCCTCTCCGTCTATTCTCGCGCGCGAGTTCGCGCCTCGTCTCTCTCTACCTATCCGCCGAAGAGATAAAGTATCTTCCTCGTGTGCGCCGCTGCAGCAGCGTCTGGCACGCACGCGCGAAAAAAGACAATGCCCTCGGGGAGAGGAGAGATGGAGCAGCCGCATGAGCGCCAACGCGCGAAAGTATGCAGAAGAAAGAAGTGCATCGGCATTCTGCACACGCGCATACATATACACGTACCTTGGTCGAGGGGTGGAGGAGGACGACAGCTGCGGCGGTGGTTGGCGGCGGCGGCGGCGGCGCTCCTCGCAGAAGCGGCTCCGGTGTCCGACGTGCTCAGGCGACTGCGCCAGAGCCGGATCAGCTCGCTCGGGGATACGCTGCTGTTGCTGCCGTTGCTGGCTGTGCTGGTGCCGCCGCTGCCGGCGCTGCCGCTGCCGAAGTGTGGCATCACTCGTACGGAATTAGACCTCCCGAAAATAGCGACAGAGTTATTGCTGTTACCTCAGGAGAGCAAGAGAGCGCGAGAGCAAGAGCGAGAAAGAGCACGTATATATGTGTATGTGTGCCTTGATTTTCCCGTAAACTCTCGCATGCGAGAATTTTGAATTTCCCGCGCTCGATGGGGAGGGTGTGCGGCCCGATCATCGATCTAAGATCGAGATCAGGGTGTACTCGGGATATGAGTGCTGTGTGATTGGAGTTTCGGGCAGCGTTTCTGTGGATAGGGATTTTGAGGGGTGTCATACGTTACCTCGCTGTTGGCCATGAGAGAAGCTTTAAGAAGTATAAACAAATTTAAAAAAAAAAAATCTGTCTCGGAAAAAGGTCATTTTATGAGATCATCCGTGCCACTTTTTTCATTTTAGTATATGACATCGATGTCGTCAATTAAATACGTTCATAATTTGTTTATTAAATTTAAATTTGGGAAACATTACACGATTTCTTTATATTTAGGAGACAAAATTATTACCGCATGTTTATAAATATGTGCCTCTTGTAACTACGTATTGATTTATCATCAATTCAAAACAACTTTTTTATTTTGTGTCTTAATTCTCCTTGTAGATATTATATTTTTACATTTTTTTTTTCATTTTGATTTCCGAAGTTCTTAGGGAGAAAAATTTTGTTTTATAGATTCGAAATATTAGTTTTTAAACGTTCGCTTTGGAAAGCCATCACGTTTCTGGCGATGCTCCAAACATTTCTTTTTATGTATTAGTAATTAACATTTGACGCTTCTGCATTGACGTCTAAGTGTGTTTTCGGGCGAAAAATATATTTTAGTTCCGTAAGAAAAGCAATTGTTGTGATAACAGTTTTATTCTAATATATAATAATTGTGATTTTAAGGGGCTAAAAAGTTTAATTTAAAGTTGAGCTTGGAAAAATAAATATTTTACAGTATATTTTTTGCTTAAATTTTTCTTTTATTATATACAATTCTTTGTATAGCCATGAAGATTTCCAGTACTAACTTGATATTTTTATTTTATTTATAACAGACTTGTTCTTTAATTTCTAGAACAGAGAATAGAAGTTCATTGACTTTTAGAAATATAATAATATAACAAAAGAGTTCTTAGTTTAGACTTTGAACATATATATATTCAAAGAGTAGACTCAGACGCCAGAAGACATAAATAATTTTAAATTGTTCAAATCATAATTTAATATTCACTGATCTTAGCTATTGAATCTGCTGAACAAGTGGATGACTCATTTATTTTCACTTATTTCAACCAATCGAAATATACAAATTTTAAAATGTTCTTTCAAATTTAATTATCGATGTATAAACATATCGAATTTTTTACGCCCTGTTCATACATGAATAATTTATTTGTTTGATTATTTTATTCTCTTTCTATACTATCCAAAATATTTTGCTTAACCTATTACTATTTGCATAACATTTAATTCTCAGTATTAGATGTTAATATTATGTTTCGAAGAAAATGGCTTGAAAATAATTATAACAATATAAAAATATTTTGTTCTTTTAAGTAAGATAACTATTTGTCTTTTAGCGCACTTGAAAAACCAACGACAGCGTAACAATAATAATCTCTTTATACGCTCTTGTATTTGCGTAAATTTCATGGTAACTTTTCACGGTAGCAAGTAAGCGTTGAAGCCATTCTTTAAGCTGTATCATCGCGATCAAACAGCTGGGAATGACTTTGTAGACACTTTTTGGGCATGTACCCAACGCAAATGAAACGCGTCGCTGCTCAAGCTCCGCAAAGTCGACAGTTTCTTTTAAATCATGTAAAAAGATTAATAACTTCATAAAATCTGCAATTTAACTTAATTATTCGGCTATTTGGGACGGAAGTATGATAAATTGCTCGCTAGTTCACTAATTATGAGCGGAGAGTAATTCGAAAATTTCTTAGAAAGAAAGTGGAGCATGCGCAAAACTATGAAATTATTATAACGAACAAGGATCTTCAATTTTCAGTTGAAAACAGGTTATAGATTTGTAGTTTTTAAATGTTTGCATGAAAAAAGGCAAACTGTGTCTCCGTAGTTTTATATATAAATTGCTAATTTTCCGATGTGTTATAATATGTATTTGATTTCAGATTAAGTATTACATTTCATGATAGTATAAGTAATTTTAATAATTACATATTATATATCTCCGAAAATACTTTATTATTATAAAATTAAAAGTCATTTAAAAGTTATAATAAATCATTGTAGGTAGCTTGAATACAAGATCGGCACGCATACTTGTTAAGATAGGAGATTGCAAACTTCGTGCGTCATAGTTGCCAATAATTAGAGCAATTAATTAGAGGTTTCGAAATTTTGTCAATTAAAGCTACGAGCAAGCGCTTTAATGAACTAGTTTACAATTTAATTATTCGGATGTGTGTGTTTTGTGCTTATCGCAAATAAAATATTTTATAATTCTTAAAGTAGTTAATGTTGGAGATGGTAATACAGCTTGAATTATAGGCGCGTTTTTAAATGAATACATATTCAATTCAATGTTTCGATTTTTCAATACAAAGTTTGTTATTTTAGTTTCTCAATTTAATTGTAATGAGTTCTTTAATATTTTTTTATTATGATTTCCGAAAATAAATATTTAAATTATACGTACATTTTTAAACTAATTAGAAATTGAATTACAAGAATTAAGATATTATAATAAATCCGTTAAAAGAAAAGATGATTGTGAAGATTTAGAATTCTTTATTATTAATTTATACTTGCGGATATCATTACGATGCCGTACTTCAACACTACACATGAAAGTGGAACAAATTAAACTTTCTTATCAAATTAAAATCACTATACTAAACTGAAAAAAGAATGTTCACACTGAAACTACAGCAACTCACACAGACATCATCATTCATCAGCAATCCAAATCGACCCATCCAAGCACATATTCGCACACACCAAAACAAATAACATTGCAAGCTTACATGTTTGATAAGATCTCGCTTCTCGCGCACAGATTAAAAAGAAAAAACGAAACCGAAAGAAATAAAAAAATTAAATCCGCGAACTCTACTTCCAGTTCCACGAGTGCGCACGCAACTATACTCCACGATACAACTACAACAACTGCGCTCGTCCAGACGGCAACGACAAGGAGGACTCGGGACGCGCGCACCGCACAGCTTCCGGCTCGGCAATACGCAGCATGATGTTGCGCGCTCCTCTTAGCCGCCACACCGCTACACTCGATCAAAAAGCGCGCGAGCGCGCACGAGGAGAGAGCTCGCGCGATTCGCGGCTAACTGCTCTGTTAATTACGAGAGCTCGCGCGCGCGCACCGGCTACCGCACGCTGGACGATTATGGGCAACGCGTGAGATAAAGGAGCACGAGAAGGAGGAGAGTCTCGCGAGATCTCTCAGCTGGAACACCCGACGACGGCTTTTTCATCGCTTGCCCCGCGTGTATTATACGCGCTAAGGAAACTTGCAGTAGCAGCCTTCGTGTATAAAAGCGCGAGCGGGAGACAGATATTTCGAGAATCGAGCGATATCCGCAAGGTCGCCGTTCATTTTGTGTCGGAGACGCGGTGGCGAGCCGAATTTTATTATGCGGTCGATATATATGTAAGCGAGCGTTTTATATTCCCCTGCGAGAGAGGTGCGACCTCCGTCCGCGAACTTGATTTCTGTTTTGGTAGCGATCAGAGTGAATGTCTCGCGGTTGAGACTATAGGGATGGCGCGGATGAGTCAGGCTGCGCGATTAAGTGCGATGGTGTATTATCGAGGGAACGTGATTCGCGCACGTGAGGTAGTTTTTAGAGGTCAAGGGGTACTGGTTTCGCCTATATATATACTTTCGACGCATGTTTCGTTTCTTTTCTTTTTTGGTGTGTGGGTAGGAAAGAGAGGGGGTGGTTGAAGTTCACTTCGTGAAGGTAAAGGGGAAGCAGTGAATGGTCGTACGAACAGATGTTAAAGACATATGTGTTTTGGGTTGAGATACTAATGGATTGATTTTCTTTGACCAGGAGAGGGTCAGGGATTCGGATCAGAGATTTGACAGAAACTTTATAAGGATATATGTTTTTAGGCGTAGAAAAATGAAGAAAACTACAATATTAGACCCTACGCCGAACCAAAATCTTTTAAAAATAGTCTTTTCTTAAAACCTTAACCATTTAATCTTGCAAAGTTTTAAATACCATGTCAAGTATGTAGAGAAAATGAAACTAGTGAAAACGATCTTTAATCTGCTTTTTTGGGAATTAAAAAATATCGATCCTTTCCAAAGTTATGGGAGTTTTAATTAAGCAACGAAAATACGCCAAAATATACATGCATTCAAATAGCAAATTAACGGTGCATTTTTCCTACTCAAATTAAACAGTCATAACTTTGGAACAGATCAATATTTTTCAATCCCGAAATAAAGTAAAAGATCGTTTTCTCTAGCTTTATTTTCTCTTCTTGACATGGTATTTAAGACTTTGCAAGATTAAATAGTTACGGTTTTAAGAAGAAACTTTTTTAAAAAATTCTTTCAAAATAAAGCAAATTATAATGTCTGTAACTTGAGTTTTTTGGAGCGTTGAGGTCTAATATTGCAGCTTTCTTCATGTTTCTACGTCCAAAAACATATCCTAAAGTTTGAGCCGAATCCCTTGATCCGGATCCTTGACACTCTCCTGGTGAGTATAGCATATAGTTTTACATATTTACCAATGTCTAGTACTGTTTATAAGGTTTTGATGATACAATTAAATCAACATGAAAAATTTACGATCACAAATATATAACTTTTGGAAAAATAGAAATAATTTACGTATCTCTGTTAGAAAATTATGAACATAAGTGTTCCATGATACAATGTTCAATATGAATATCTATAACACTTTGTATCAAATATTTTAGATTAATTGAAAATTTTCAGGTGCATCATAAAAATATGTCCAATGATGTGTACTTTTTTTACTTACTACATATACTATCACAATATGTTACTATCTCACTTATGAGAACTGCATAATTTTGATTGTAAAGCGGTAGTCTTTTTTTTACTCACTATTATGTCAATTTTATTATTAAATACTATCATTCCGAAAATATAAACCGTTCATTAAAAATGTCACGACCCTGAAGTTTATATAAAACAAAACAATGACATTTGATTTAAGGAAAACCTTTAATTTTTATTGACAATGGTCGTTATGTAATGAAGGAGTTGTTCGAATTTTTCTTCAGAAGCAGTTAAAATCATATGAATAAATGTAAAAAAATTGATTTTTTATTAATACTACCAAAATTAAGAAATAAAGAAACACCAATTATCATCCAATTAATCTAATTTCTTATATCTAATTACTATATAATTATTTTTTATACATATTAGTTCAATGTGTACCGTAATCATCGATTTAGTGATATGAAAAATTATAATTTCTTACAAGTAAAATCACGATGTACAGTGTCAAAGCTTATCCGTAAATTAAGAGATTTCAGAAAACGAAGAATAATATATGCAGTACTTACCTACCTCTCGAATGAAGAGACAGGCTCATCCAGTGTCCTTGAAGGAGTGCGATGACATGTTAGGCTTTCGAAAAACAAAGGAAACATGTAACTTTCCATAAAACAGGATTTATTGCAGTAATCGACGAAGGAGAGGGCCTTGTTACAATTACTAATTTTAACTGTGTCTAAATATCACTCATCAGCATATGTATTTTCATAGAGACTCATGGTCATGAACTAGAAATATCAACATTGTTTTTATGACATATTAGAAAGCATTTTATTGAAAAAAAAAAGAAAAAGACGTTTCTTAAAATGTTAGCTTTTAGAACAGCAAAAACTTCGTTATAATTTTTGTAGAAATATGCGTTTCTATAGCTTACTTATGAATACAAACATGTATATATAAGTAGATACGTGTCGAGTCTAGTAAGACGACGTCGGCGTGTATTTAGTTTGAATTTACTTATGGATATAAGCTAGAAATAAACTTTCCGTGTAGCCTTACACTAATGTATAATACTTAATTATTTTTCTATATCGATCAGAATATTTGTCATTACATTAGGTAGTTCCTGTAAGTTTAGTATATTTACTGCGACATATTAAAAATTCAATAGTTTGCAGCTGTGCCTTGCTTTTTACGAATCAACTTTTATACTTATCATTCAAATAGGTCTTGATCAAATCGTTACGATCAGTTGCAGAGACACACCTCTATAGCCACTTTTTATTACTTCTTCTTCTGAAAATACGTACGTACCGATTAATGATCGTTTTATAAAAAATTGTCGCATTACTAAGATTAAAACTGATGAACAGGTTACACCGATACACAAATATTTAAAATCGGTAGAGTAGGAGAAAAAATTTATGTTTATATGTATCCAATTATACACTACCTGTTGTCCCAACTAGAGCGTGACCATATGTACCGATAATGGGGGAAAACTAATTTGGTATCTATTGAGATTTCCTTATATCGTTATTTATGTATTCGTATCACACGAAACTTTCATCAGCGATGTAGTTATTTAAAAAAACATGCAATCAAAGCGTTTCTCTTAACAAGTTCAGACAAGAAATTCTTTTGTTCAATAAATTTCAGACCGCTGCTTACGCTTGCGAAACAATCAATTCCTAAATTATCCTCCTCTATAATTGATGGAGCCAATTATCTTACTTGATAATATAACATTATGATATTACTCCTTATTAATTTCACCTGATTATCATTAATTCTTCAATTAAACGTATATACGGTACATAATATATCCTCGTACCTCGTGACTCAGAGTAATAAAAAATTGGTCATTCGTGCCGAAAAATGTTATACTTTTCGAATAACTACCGCGCTCTTACACTTTTATCAATCACGAGGTACCCGCGTGCAAGGGCAAATTACGCCACAAAGCGAAGCCGAAGAAAAAGAAAATCGGCCCCCTGATCGGCGCGATAAAATTCAAGAGCGGCGCGCGGGCGGAAGAGAGAGACAGAGAAAGAGAAATAAAAACAACGACGGACGTTCGCGCGCTCGTAGACCATGACCGACCTAAAGTATATATATACAACCTATACACCTCGCGTGTGTGTGTGCATCTCTCCCGCTTCTTCACTTGACCCAATTCCCGCGCGTGTAAGCCCATACTGGAGATCGCGCACGCGCGAATCGGGAGTACTTCTCATATTAGGAGAGCCTATATATAATAGTAATACCGATCATTCACGCTCTCTTCACGCCGCGTAAATCACCATTGTTATAAATATTAATGGTGACGATGCTATCTCTTTGCTGTCCCTCCTCCTTGGCCATTATTATAGTATCTCCGCAAGACCTGGTCGTATTGCATCTTCATCTCGCGCGTGCGTTTTCGATTCCAGGAACGATCATCGTCTCGGGCCGTTCATTAACTTTCCATTAGTAGAGGTGATGTGCAGATGTATATATATATGCATACCTGCAGCTGCACGTGTGTGAGTCACTTCCGATTCTGTGCAGGATTCTGTGCGCACGAGCGCGTGTGATTGCAGCTGATTCTATGCGAATGATCAAGGATGAAATTGCGCGAACGATGATTTAAACGAAATTTAATAGGGCAAAATGCGGGTATAGGATGTAATACCGAAAGAATTACAGTTTGATCTCGGCGGGGGAAAAAAGTGACGTTGATGAATTAGCGCTATTACAAAAATGGAAATTCAATTAGGAATTGTAATGAGCCGCGCGATTGCTTCGAT
>JAPYZO010005234.1:0-10446 GCA_030522905.1 Torymus flavipes | reverse complement strand
TCGTATCTAATCATATAGAGTCGTGAAATAACAGTGCCTGTGAGCACTGCAGATAAGGTGCAGGAGCCGCGTCGGGGCGGCGATCGCGCTTACATTGTGTACCCGCGTTTTCCCCTGTTAGACAGAAGAGTCCGTGTAACGTGCCGCGAGAGCGGCTGGCGCCCATATAACTTGTGTGTAATAAAGAACCATATAGTGCTTTGTAGTTAACGTACCTTTAATCAGTTCATTTCTATAAATATTCCTTCCCCAATAATCCTGAGCCCGACCAGGGTTACAAATTGGCGCAGCCAACGTGGGTCCGAGTAACGCGGAAGCAGGTGTAAGTTTATGGTGCTCGCGACGGCGTCCGACGGTTACGCAACCGACACCATGTTGTAACAGCGAAAATGCTCGCTCGCCGAGGTAGTAGAAGCAGTGCTCCGAAATATGTACGCGTAAAAGGCAAAGTGAGTAACAGCCAACTGTTATATTAATTCGGAATTATTTTTCGATGGCGTTTCCGAATTTTTTGAGTGCAACAGCGAGAGTGCGTTCGAGGAAAATCGCACTTGCAAAAATCGTGCGACGTGCGCACACTCACATACACACTAGGAGACGCATCGTTAGGCAGCCATTTTTAAATTAGTTTTCGGTGTTCCAGTAACAGGTAAATTTTATCTTGCTAATTAATGGCTTATATTTTTATTAAATATCATTTTTTCTTTTTTTTTGTGTATTTGCAATTATGTATACCATTTCGGCGTGTAGCCTATTATCGTGAGTGAGATTTTGGCGAATCTCTCAACCACACGTGAGACCCGTTTATTGTTTGTGTATTGTATGTGTCTGCCTTCTGATATCTCGCTTATTTCCGGTAACACGAAATAAAGCTGAATAAAATAAATAAAATATAGTAATAAAATTTCTTTTGTGTTCGAGAGTTGAATGAATAATGCCGTTCGGATGACGGGAGTTAATAAAAAAAAAAAAAAAAAAAAAAATTTTATCATGACCAGCCGACAGTAGACAATTCTTTCATTCCACGTTTCGTGATAATATCCAAAGCTTTTGAGAATTTTTTTTTGTGTGGCGCGAGCGCGCATAGTGTAATTTCGCGCATTAGGAAGCTCTAACCGCCGCAAGAAAAGAACCTTGCTCACCCACGTAGATGCCCCGCACTCCACCCTACTAAGCGCGTAATTTCTCATACACCGCTATTGCTATTCCCAAATGCTTGCGCACTAAATGCTGTTATGGTTTCAATATACTTGCAATTGGCTTGTTTTTTTATCAGCGCCGAGACGGCTGCTTGCCCCTACTAGCTTAAGCTTTGTTTTTTTATGTTTCGCCACAGCATTGCGGAGAATGTCTGCAATGTGACCTTTTGCCTCCTCTTTACTGGAAGTTGAAACCCGGCAATTTGTTTTATCTCCGGCTTTCTCTACAGCTGGACTTTCTTCGATTTTGCTTTGGTTTTTTTTTTCTTATGCTTGCTTCTTTAATTTTTTTTTGCTTTCTTTTGCGTGTGCCCAACACAGTAGTGGGATTATCTTAGTCGCCCGGAGCAAATAATCATTCTCGCATGCCTTATCATAAACACGGTTTTAATAAAATTAAGGAGTGATTAAACAATACGCGAGTGTGGTTATTTTCGCTTTTGGATTGGTTTATTAGTTTTCTTATTTTTTAACGTAGTTGTAGCTAAGTTTACAGGGCGGGTATTACGTAATTGCTTAACTGTAACATTGGTTTGAAATTAAAGAAGGGGTTAATTTCTTTTAGTAATATCGAAGGAAGGCGGAGCTAAAGAGACAACTGCGAGCTAGATTTTGCGTGGAAGCCGGAAACCTTCCCCTAAAACTCCCCGAAAATATTGTTTTTTTTTATCTTTTCCATCGAACAATGGATGATCTGGACATTAGTCTGACTAGTACTTTTTGCACTAGCGAAGAATTGATTACCCTAGATCCCGCGCGTGGATGGGAGGCTATTCAGCGCGTTTTGAACGGCCTCTCCGACGGCGCAATCGTGCTCCATGCTGTTCACCGCGATTTAAAAATTTATAGCGATGTGATAGTTCTGCGAGATCGCTTGCTGCGTTACGAAATGCGGAAATATTTCGGAGTCACCGCAGCTTGTATGGGACCCCCATATTGATGAACAAGTAGAAACCCCAGCCCACACGCGAAGCCCAAACCCCGCTAGACCGGTATTACTTTCGCTTGTCGATGCCCCTACAGTCGTAGAGGAAACAAGAAGATCTGGCGCGCAGCATAACTCATCCCCGATGGATGCGTGCGGAAATTTTCGGAATCTCACGCTGAGGCCAGCATCATTGACGGCGGCTGCGAGAACGGAAGACCCCTTCGAAACACACATTCGGCCTAGCTTGAATTTTTGCGACTCTGACCCCGATATCCACCCCGAGCACTTACGAACCTCAAACCCGCAAGCCCAGTCAACTCGCGTATCTCTGACCCCGGGTCTTCCCCACGTATCTCCTCATCAGTATCCCTTGTATAGAACCACCGCGTCGACAACTCTTTACGAATCTCCCGAACCGTTGGCCCCGGAATGTTTATTGTATTCAGAACCACCCCACTTGTCGCCTCAGCCAACGCAAAGAAATGTAAGTAACACCGCCGCGTTGTTAACCACTGGATCGGCTGCAGAGCGCGAAATAACTTTAACTTTTCCAATCGACACAAGTAACAACAGGCCCGAGACTAGGCCCCGGGAAAATCGGTATATACGATTTTATGAGGGTCTCTCCAACGAGGAACAACGCGTTAACGAACAGAACTCGCTAGAAGCTCGATATCATCAGGAATGCTTGCGCGATCTTTTTCAGTCTCGACCGCCTCCGAGAGATGCCGAGGTCCAGTGCGAATTGCAACCAGCAATTAATACCTATGCAGATCCTTTACGGGAACCTCTACCCTTTCGCCGTCACCCGTCGTTGGGAGGGTTCCACCTTCGTGAGAGAAAGCCGAACCTGTCATATATTACATGAATGGCGCATTTCATTTAGAGGAGCAGATAAAAATGATACGGAAGGTTTTCTGTCCAGACTTAATGTCTGTAGGGCCACATTCGGTTTCTTTCTTGAAGATTTGTTGAGAACTCTGCCAGCTGTGTTCGATGCCGAAACCACCTTATGGTTCGATCGCGAGGCCCGTAATTGGACGACGTTCGACGAATTCGTAGAAGCTTTCAGGTTACAATACGGTGCCGATGATTTACAGGACAGGTTACGTCAGAAAATAGAACATCGCACTCAAGGGCCAAGTGAGGACATTTCGACTTATCTCACGAAGCTTCGGGTGCTGTTCGATCGCGTCCGGCCAGCGATAACATTGCAAGAGCAGCTGGATCGGGCATATGTTAACATGCATCCCAGTTATAGGCTGAGAATTTCCCGGGACGTATTTACCACCTTTCACGAGTTACAGAAATCAGGCAAAACGAGAAGAAGTGTGACGCTTACAGGATAGTGCCTACAAACCCCCACCTGTCCCGGAAGAATCTTGGTGTCCACGGTCGGCGTATGAGGTTCCGACTCCAAAACCAAAGCGTGCTGCACGAGCTGCGGCGGTTGCTGGCGAACGGGATAATTCCTCGCGTGACGAGTCACCGACGACTCGACTGATAGATTTGGCGCCTGTCCAGATCTTCGTACCCCGCCCTAATAACTCGTCTAGATCCATGCCGCGACGATCCTCGAGCAATGGCAACGCGCGCCATAATAGATCGAATGCTTCTTTACCGCCCTCACGAAACTCTGGAGACCCAAAACCATCGCCCACATCCCCTACATCACCGACCTCCGGAACTCCCAAAAATCACCGAAGTATTATAGGTCAACGAAAATTAGTAGAACCTCGCTTCGGATGTAATGAAGTCGGTCATTGGAGGGACGAGTGCCCGAGATCTAGTTGTAGGCGATGTGGTCGAGAAGGCACCACTGAAAGATTCTGTCCTGAGTGTAACGCGAATAGAACACAGGGAAACGGGAGCGCGGAAAGACGATAGGGCCCACCGTTTTTCCACCGCGTACCAGGGCCGAAGAATATAGCCCCCAAAAAGCATTTGTTAAATTAGAAAAAATCGAAGTCCTCATAATATCTCCGTAGCCATTCAAGTAGAGACCCCCCGTAATGAAAAAGTAAATACGTCTGACAGCCGCCCTAGTGATAAATGTGTAATCGTTCAGCTCCAACGCTATAGTAATCCCATTGACGAGTCACGCTTAAACGTTAATTTCAATCGCGAGACATTGTGTGCAAACGCGAACGAGAATAACCTCAGTTGTAATATACCTTACGGTCAAGACCATAACCTCCAATCTAGTCGAGAAGTAGAGAACCGCCCGATTAATTTAGAGACACCCGCCAGCACGACATAGCGATCAATAACACTCCCTCAACCTCGAATTATGATCCCAAAGTCATTGAATCCTCTCCCTTCGTACCTACGAGCCCGCCTCCGCTCGCGCCCACCCATTTCGAACCCCGACACTTCCTTACCTTAGATCTGAGCGGAAAAATAATAACGGCATTGGTAGACTCGCGAGCGGCGCAGTCTTATTTAGGCAAAGGCATCAATGCTTATTTAAAAGGCAAGTTTGCCCCGATTCTTTCAATAGTCACAGTTGCGGATGGAAGCTCGATAAATACACAGGGGCAGCTAGACGCGACGTTCGTAATTGATCGGATGGAAAGAGTTGTTACCTTGGGCATTTCGGACGGTCTGCAGTACGAAGGAATTCTCGGAGTAGATTTTTTAAGAGCTTTTAATATACGAATAGATTATGAGAACGACACGTGGTATACAGATAGGGGAATTGTCCATCCCTTCTATCCCTACGGGACAGATCCCGGGTGTATCCCCGTACTAGCGAGCCTGGGTGGATTGACAGCCGCTACTCCGAACGAAGTAAAGGAAATCCAAGCGCAATGGCAAAAATCGTTTTTGCATAGACTACCGACTCGTTAACCAATTGACTAAACGAGATGCGTATCCCATACCTTATCTGGATGATATCTTTGACAAATTACGATTCGCGAAATATATATCGACCCTAGATTTGATCCTAGTCAAGCGTATCATCAGATTCCGCTTGAAGTCAAAAGCAGAGAAGTAACCGATTTCACGGTTCCAGGTCGAGGCCTTATGCAATTTACCCGCATGTCGTATGGACTGCCAAAGTATGGTCATGTCCTATGGACTGCCCCCGGCGAGCTTTCAACGAATCACGGATAAGTCAATTCGACCCGAATGGAGCCCGCACTTGTTTGCATATTTGGACGATATCGTCATCGTAACCAAGACGTTCAAAGACCATATAAAATGGCTCAGAATAGTATTAGAAGCCTTGCAAAAAGCAAATTTACAAGTAAATAAAGAAAAATCAAACTTTTGTGTATCAGAAGTGTAATACCTCGGTTACGTTGTTGATGCAAACGGATTACATGCAGACCCCGATAAAATCAAACCAATTACTGAATATCCCGCCCCTAACAATCTTCGTCAACTCCGTCGTTTTCTAGGAATGATGGGATGGTACTCTTGCTTCATTCCCAAATTCGCTGATTACTGCGCACCCCTAAATAAGTTAACTAGAAAAGGAGTTAAATGGCATTGGGAAGCCAAGCAGGAAGATGCGTTCAGGAAACTGAAACTTGCGATCACCGAAGCCCCGGTATTAGCCCGCCCCGATTTTTTCCACCCGTTTTGTCTGCAGACTGACGCGAGCGATATTGCTATCGCTATCGTCTTGACGCAAGAGTTTGAGGGAGAAGAGCATCCCATTTATTACGTCAGCCAAACTTTATTGCGAACCGAGCGTAATTATACAGTTACAGAACGCGAATGTCTCGCAGAACTTTGGGCATTGGAATGGTTACGCGGTTATTTGCTCTGAGAGCAATTTACGGTAATCACCGATCATTATAGTCTACTCTGGCTGAATGATTTGAAAAACCCGTCGGGTCAATTAGCGCGATGGCACACCGCTTTGAGCGCGCACGATATTACGTTTGTCCATAGAAAAGGCTCAGAACACAAAGTACGAGTTGCTTTGTCGCGCGCGTTTGAAGATCTAGCAGACGTGGCTACTTTGGCTCCAGCCAGTCTAGACGCTTGGTATCAGAGACGATTAGAATGACTACGTCGCACCCTGAAAAAGTTTCCGCGCTGGCGTAACCAGAATGGATTGATTTACTATTATAGACCCAACCCCATTATCGACCCCGTAATGCCGGATTTAGACGCTTGGAAGTTAGTTTTACCCGTAGCCAAGCGAGAAAGAGCGCTTTATGAGGCACATGGCACCCCCCAAGCCGGACACCTCAGAATTGAAAAGACTTTTGATAGGCTTGTCAGTTACTACTACTGGCCAGGTTTCTACTACGATACCGCTTGTTATGTAAGGGCCTGTCAAGACTGTCAGTTGCACAAATATCCTAAAAGCTTTCAATGAATTGGTGATCCATCGTTAGGGCTGCCCTCAGTATTTATTAACAGACAACGGCACTGAGTTTGTCAATAAAATGATTACAGAGCGTCTAACTCAATATGGCATAATACAGACTACCATACCCCCGTACCACGCCCACGCCAATCCGGTCGAACGCGTTAACCGCACCCTGAAGAGCATGATATCAGCATTCCTAAAGAGCGATCACAAGGATTGGGATCTCCATTTGCCAGAGTTTTGTTTTGCGCTGAATAGTATGGAGCACGCCGCGACCAAAATCTCACCCGCGTACTTAAACTTCGGCCGACTGCCAGAACCAGTAGAGTTTCTGCGCAAGCATTTGGAAGAACCCCAACCTTTACGTCCCCAGGACCCAGAGACATGGCTCGATAGAATGAAAACATTACTCCAGCCCTTCACGACCTGATTAAGCGACATTTGGATAGTGCCACCGAACGACAAGCCCGCTATTATAACCGGAATAAGCGAGACGTCAGTTTCCAGCGAAACGATTTAGTCTTGAGACGTAATCATGTACTGTCGTCTGCAGCCCAAAATTTCGCAGCGAAATTGGCGGCTAAATTTGTAGGCCCGTGTAAAGTAATAAGAGTTTATTCCCCGTTAGTTTACGAGGTAGAAGATGTAGAGTCGAACCGTACCATAAAAGTACATATTTCTGACCTTAAGAAATATATACCCCCCAGAATACCCACCAGAATACTCCCCTTAAACCCGCCCCCCGTTATTCCACAGGAAGAAAGCGATGGAGAGACTGCCACGTCCAGGAATGCCAGAGAGGACTCAGTCGCGCGCAGATGCGCCTAGTATCGCAGCTGATGGGGTCGGCGAAAGCATCGAGTCACCTGACTCAAGCACAGCAGGAGGAGCGAGTGAGCCAGCTGACCCGCGCCCTCCGGTAATCAGGGCACGCGCGAGTACCCGTGGTCGCAGACGAGGTCGCTCTCGAGCCGTCGGGCGTGATCACACCTCGGCGCGCGCCTCCTACTCCACCTCGCCGCCTGTCGACTGCACTCGAAGAAGTAGTCCCCGTCCTCTCCGGCGCCCGCGAGGGCGCCCTAGAAAACATGTCGGGAGAGGAGGACGAGTGTACGGCGCAGTCGCGTGCGGGACGGATGGGAGAGCGCATGGGGAGGCCGGCGGCTGCTCGCGCGTCCTGTAACCGGGGGTGTCGGAGAGGCGACGCTCATCTCGATCCTCTCTGCTGCCACAGCGAGGATACTGCGCACAAGACAGCATCATCACCAGTCGCCAACGCTTCATTCACCTATCCAACGGCCCAGGCCATGCTAGCTAAGGTGTTGGAGAGGCAGCTAGAAATGCGACGCATGCGGGAGGAATGCGTTAACCTCGTGCGCGTCGCATAGCTGCAAGCCAAGGAGACGTGGGCAGTACTGGAGCGATGAGCGCGCCCTACCAACTTGCCCGCCCTGCCATCATGCGCAGTGCTCTCAGCGGTTGTGCCGCCGACACTGGCAGCAGAGGCAAACGCCGCCAAGAGCGACGCTTCCATCCATAGAGCCAGGCATCATTCCGCCGAAGGTGCTCCGGTCGAGACCCCTCGTCAAGCTATCCCCATGAAGAACCCTCTTCCTTTGCTCATGTCTCTTAGAGTCACCTGCCCTCCCGAATTCGCACACCTGCTCACGCCTAAGTCACCGCAGCCGCTGCGTCCCGACGTTTACACTACAGCGACTGCGAGTCTGCCGAAACCCACCATCTATCGCTGGAACTGCGGCGAAACCACTCATAGGTGGGCCCAGTGTCAAAAGTCGCTGCTAAAATTTTGTCGGCAGTGTGAGCGTTGGAACGTGACGGTGGCTAGTTTCCAAGACTGTGGCGAGAGTTGGAGAGCGAAGTTCCGAGGAGCTGTTTTTATTTCAAAAATAAACTGCTTGCGCTGTTTTTATTTCAAAAACACTTTGAGATCCCAAATAAGAACCATTTGAGATTTCCAATAAGACCCTTTTGAGATCTACATTACGAACTTGTTGAGACCCCAATGAGAACCGTTTGAGATCCCCAATTAGAACCCCGTACAAATTCCGATATCAACCGTAATCCTTAATCGATGGTGTACCGAACCACCGTAATTAAATCCTAGTACGAAGTTCATACTACACGCCACAATACTGATGTATCGTATACCAGGCGAAACACGTGATATATAATCAGTAGAAAAAGTTTTGAGTAGCCCTTGTAAAAGAAAGAAAAAGTCTTGAGTACCCTGTGAAGTCCGCATGCGCCTGCCTAAAAACCCGTCAAGAACCCTGAACTGTATGTGATCCCCGTATTTCGAGCCTTATCCGTTTACACTCCGTATAATAAGCCGTGATCAATCAAAAGGGCAAAACGCCCGCATAACGATAGCGCGATAAACCCTTTTCAGAACCACGAGACATGGCACCACGTGAAACCACACCGCCAGACCAGCGAAATGTGGACGTGACAATCCAGCATCTGCCCATTGGCACGATCAATATCACCCGAGAACCTCAGCCAACTCCAGTCGTGGTTGCAGCAGCCCAGAATTCCCCAGACACGGTGGCTGTCCAATAAATCCGTCAAACCCTGGAAGCTTTGCAGCGAGACGTAGCAGCGATACGGCGACCGAGCAGAGAAATTCACCCTACGCGATCCAGACATCAATCAGTACGGGCCACGGCCCATAATCATAATGCGCACCCGGCTGTGAATACGCTAGGCAGAATTAATAACCCACCATGCACTGACGCTCACCGTGAGCGCATAAGAGCTCCGTGCGATAGCTCCTCCCCTAATATAGTAGCCAACGTGAGCGTTGTTAGAAATCGCATGTAATCAGATCCCCACGCGGTAGAAGAAATCCTACTACCTCTCGAGGAAAGAGACGAAGGAACGTCAGCTTTTCGCAGTGGCCTTATGATTAGATCCACTGAAGCCCGATGCCCCGCTACTGGCGGTAGAGTCTTTCTGCTACCACAGAATGGATCAAACCTCCAAAATCGATGCTACTGGTGCGGATCCCCCGAACATGCCGTCATGTCATCGAATAGAAGTGAACCACCCCAGGAACTTACTTTTGCATTTTTTAACCCGTCCGATGATCGCGAGAGTCACATTCGCGACTCGCATCGGTGTGCCACATAGAGTGGGTGTAATAATTGATAGAGAAAAACTGAAATGGCGTATAAACGACCTAACGCAAATAATGTCGTCCAGTTGGACCAGTAATCAAGTAGAGTCTTTCCCCCGAATGAAACAAATCGCTCCAAAAACTCAGTACCTGCGAACGATGTAATTGTAAGAGAACAAACTATGCGAATTAATAGTACAGACTTCTAGAAAGCGACTTAGCAGCCTCGCAGGTCGGCGCCGCTAATTGAAATTCCACTATTTTTTTACTATTGTTCATAATCTTAATCGCCAGTCGTTCTTAGATTAGAATCCACTTATAACACAAAATACATGATAGGGATTAGGTGAAACCCGTTAACGTTGCACGAAATTAGTCACTATCTAGTTTACGGAAATGTAACTTCTGCTATAGTTTTTGCGATTATTGTGGTTTCCCTCGTTCTTGCCCCTTGCGACCCGTAAGTCTTCCGAGAAGTTGCTGCGAGCGAAGAAACCCGAGATCTGGCCGACTGGCCTGAGGAGGGAGGATACTCGCCAGCTAGCAGCCTGACCGGCACTTGCTTAGCGGCGTGCACGCGGAGAGCAGCCTCGTTTCGCGAACTCTTAGTAGTTTCCCAGAATAGTACTGTGGCGTGAGTTAGTTTCTGTGAGTGAAATTATGTGCCCGCTGCCGTCCCAGCCTTTTGCACCCGATCCTCCTAGCCGTCGTCCCCGAGAAAAAGGAGTTCAGGTGCAGCGTCGACCGGACGGAAGCCATGGCTCACGAGAGAGAGAGAGCGAGAGCGAGAGCGAGAGCGAGAGCGAGAGCGAGAGAGAGAGAGAGAGAGAGAGAGAGAGAGAGAGAGAGAGAG
>JAPYZO010005233.1:0-10446 GCA_030522905.1 Torymus flavipes | reverse complement strand
GTGAAAAATTTATTTGTGTGTTATCTCATTAGTGATCGCTATCCCAGGTCAAAATCCCCGAATCTGACAGATATGCCTAGATAGCTATTTACGTCCTCTGTCATAAGAAAAAAAATGGAGGAAAAAAAATTGGGTTTTTCGAGAAAAATTTTTCAGTAAAAAGTGCATAACTCGGGCATTTTTTATTATTTTTGAAAATAACATATAGACCATGAAAGAGGGCTCAAAACACTATCATTATATTCGTATGTCATTCGGACATAAAAATGCCCCAGCTATATTTCAACGCTTAATGAATCTGATGCTCTTGGGTCTCCAAGATCCAGAGTTATTAGTTTATCTAGATGACGTGATCATTTTCGCCTTAAATCTAGAAGAATACGAGAAAAAGGTTAAGAGACTTTTTGAGCGTTTGAAGGCAGCAAAATTATCACTCCAACCTGACAAATGTGAATTCTTCGACACACAAGTCGAATGTCTGGGTCACGTCATCGATGAAAAAGGAGTACGACCAGATCCTAAGAAGACTGACGACGTACAAAACTTTCCAATACCGAAAACCCAAACTAATATAAGACAGTTCTTATATTTAGCAGGATATTATCGACGGTTCATTGAAGGTTTCTCATCACGAGCTAGGCCTCTATCGAACCTACTTAAAAAGACCGTTGCTTTCAAGTGGACTGAGAACCATCAACAAAGTTTCGAAGATCTTAAAAGGATCCAAAAAAAAACCTACACCGAACCTATCCACCGCCAACACTGAGGGTGAAACCCGAGTCGAGCGACTTCTGGCTCGGCGTGCAAAACCACCTAGCACGACGACATGTGATCGCTATCTATGGCGACCCTCGTGCCGTGTTATCAGATAAAACCCCAGAGTTAATTGGTAAGGTTATGCAACAATTGTCCAAGGTGTTCAATATTAAACAAATAACGACTTCTGGTTACCGCCCTCAGTCCAATGGATCATTACAACATTCATACAATACTAGTATCCATGAATCCACAAACTTCACACCGTTTGAATTGATATTCGGAAAACCAGCGCGTACACCAAGCTCCATCTCTGATGAACATCTAGAAACGTATACGTCGTACATATCAGAATTAATAACACGGCTAAATGACATTAGGTCATTCGCAACAAAATCCTTAGTAAACTCGAAGCAACAATCAAAATGATACTATGACAGAAAGGCAAAAACATACGAATATTCACCTGGAGATTGGGTCTATACCTTAAAAGATGTCCGAGCGAACAAATTAGATAAAACCTACTGGGGACCATACAAAATAATAGACATACTTGAAAAACGTAACGTCATCCTTGAAGATAATAAAAATAAGCGAATATTAAAGCATATAGATAAAATCAAACCCGCGTATTTACATAACACAGATAATGATACTTCTTCCACAGACTAACAATGTCTTTCTGATGTTTATTATAGAAAAATGCCGTCGCTCTTACTCACCCTTGCCGTCATCATGATGGGAAATGCAACTCACAAAATACAACCGTTAACCAACAGCCGCGGAATTTACTTCGAGAGGGTACAAGACCTATATTACACAGAAATGGATTGGAAAGTATTAGTATTTATCGATATTGTCCCTATGCAATACGATCCTGCATTGATAATTCAAACACTGCAAACCGTAAAGGAAAAATGTATAAAAACACAGAAGGATCCTCTCTTTGCAATACTCTTCTGGAAAGAATGTATTATTTACAAGAGATTAATAACCTGACCAAAGGCTACTATGAAGAACTCATTAGTTCCATGAAGGAAGTCGAATCCATAGATTATTCTATGCCGTCAAAACACATGAAGAGAGGAACTCCCCTCAGTTTTATCGGAAGTCTAAGCAAGATACTGTTCGGTCCCCTTACTGAAGAAGAAGGACACGTATACAATATAAAAATCAACGAACTCTTTAAGGGCCAAAAGAAAATAGCCGAGATCGCTAATGAAGAATCACATCTGGTGGAACACGAACTCGCTCGAATGAAAAAGGAAATAAATAGAACAAAGGGGCTGATCAACGAGGTAGTAAGTATTCTAATAAGCTAACGGATATGAACACCTTATGGCATAATAACGAAATGTATATGAGGTTCACGCAAGCCGTTAATGCCCTAGAAACGGCACCAATCAAGGACACGTTCCAAACCTTGACGGAGGCAGTAAGATCAGCAAGAAAGGGAGTACTCAACCCTCTTCTTTTGTCTACGGCAAGATTACAATGCATAATAAGACAAATTATGGACTTAAGACCATCCCACGAATTCCCTATCCCAATCACTTATGCCCGTCCAGACAAATTAGCCGATATCGACCCGGTCCGTCTCGGATTCATACAAAATAAATTCTTAATTGATATAAATATACCTTTAATCAACAAATTTTCTACAGAATTATACAAGATGCATCCTATACCTATCCTCCAACACCACGAGAACCACGCAATAACTGCATACATCAGGCCACAAGCTCCATATATAACCGTAAGCCACGACAAAAGGGCTTATAGCTTATTGACTGATCAAAACCTAGGGACATGCACTCATACTGCACATTACCGAATCTGCACGTATAATCAGCCTATCTTCGAAGCCGATGATAATGCGGCCTGCAAATACTTGCTGCTAAATCAACCTAGCAAAGACAATTTAAGAAAATGCGATGTTCATTTTCTACCCACAGTGACTCCATATTGGATCCATCTAGACTCCCTGGATGGATGGTTATTTTCCGTTACTAATAACACCACTCTGCAAGTCTTATGCCCAGGTGAGTAACATCATCTAACATCTTTACCTAACATCCACCTCGATATCACCCTTATCGACAAGGACTTCTTTCCCAAATTAATAGAGATCAATGATTCCTTACTTTAACGTCACCTAACTGGTAAAATAACACCGAGTCAACTAGAAAGCGGACTCAGTCTAAGGAAAGTTCAAGACTAATATGATGACTTCATCTCCGATAAAAATAACCAAATCCAACAATCAACGTTAATGTATGGATCAATAGGATCTAATTTGATAATGATCACGGTAGTTATCATCGCTGTTATGATTTGCGTACATAACATTAAAGCGCCATCATGGTTATCCCGCAAAAGTAAACAACCCGGTGTAACACGTGCCGACAGTATCGACATCTAACCCAATGCGGCCAATAAATTTGATTGAACATCCTCAAGCACCATCATGGCGTAGCCGTAACTCCCTCACGACATCACGAACGTTCCAGAGAAGCCATCCAGCCATCGACCAACATTCCGACAACGAACAAACAGAACCAGAGAATCCCTAAAATAAACCACCCTCTTTATCCTACCTGCATCTTTCATGAACCCTATATTCTATAAATTCGCCTTTTCCTCTTCCTTTCTCTTTTGGAAATATTTTTCACCCTGTTCGTTTTCTTTTCAATATGTTATCAACAGAAAATAGAATTACCTTATTAAAGGTATACGGATTTAAACCAATAGTAGAAACTCGCCACATCTTCAATTACTCATCACCACCAGGATCATTATACTGGAAATGCAGGTTGAGTTACCAACACAAGGACACAATGAAATTAATACCACATAGTGCGAAGACAATAGCACCAGTCACACCTAAAGTATACAGCCTCCTTAATACTCTACTACCCCCACAAGAAATGGAAATCTTGAAGGATCACGTCCGGGTAACTAACAGCAGTTCCCAATGACCCGCACGGCCAACGGCTATTATACAACCTCAACCAAGGCCTACATTAGGGCAAAGGACCTCAACATACACCTCCCTAGCCAGGAAACTGGCTACGTTGATTCGTTCATATCAACGACGACACATCTTCTAAAAAAAAAAAAAAAAAAAAAACCAACTTCCTTACCATAATATATCCTCCATTATACCGACCCCTCTGAAACATCTTAGTACCTTCAAACTGTTCCATTTATAATCCTACCTAACACTAACAACAACTAACTAAGCAAACTCACTAATGCTTATTTATTATATTTATGTAAAATTAGGTAGAAATAATTAATTTCTTTTCCTATAGATGAACGCAATTACGAAGCTCCTTTTAGTAATCGCCCTGGTAACACGGGTAGAGCCTACTCGATACACCTTGGATAAATTCGAAGGTCATCTACCAGGACTGTACTTCGAATACATTGCCCAAGTCCATACCAAAGTAGATTACTGGATGGTGGCAATCACTATAGACCTGGCCAAGATCCGACCCGACTACACACATGACAAGCAACTCGTCAATATATTCAAGGAAAGTCCCGACATGCCCTTAACCTGTAAAATATTGCTAGCCCAGTCAAAACATCTAAGAAGGAAGTGTGAACGGATCAACGAACTTTTCGAGAACATCAACCACCTCCTACTTGATTCCAAAAGCCTACATCCTGACGACCTCCCAGGTATCCCAATCCCCGTTCTCGATTCCCCAGTGATTCACCGGGAAAAACTAGTGAAGGACCTAAGGGAAGAAGTAACAGCCCATTATGACGTAGCCATGCAAGAAGCCCGAATCCATGGAGCCTCCATCCTGGAATATAAAAAGGCTGTTAAATCTTGGCTGGCGTCCCTAGAAGACCTCTTGGACGTCCAACAGATAATGTAAGAACACACCATAGGAATAACAAGGGAGGCCATCCAAGGACATTATCTATTAAGCCGTTATCTATTAAATTCACAAGCACTAGAAGACATGGTAAATTATATAAACAAGAGACACACAGCCGCCATCTTCCCCAGAACCACAATCTCTCCGGAAGCCATACGAGGTCTGATTGTAACAGAAATAGCTAAAAAGGGATCTGCACTCAACCTTCGCCTAAACTTCCCACTATTTTCAGTCAACCACTATCTCCTTTATTGTATGTACTCAGCATCCGTTCCCAATGAAAACGGCAGCTCCGATTACATCTCCGCACCCAGTGACTATATATTAGTAAGGAACGGAGTCTACAATCATACCTTCTGGAGCAACGAAAACCTTAAAGACTGCACGAAACTTGATGGACAATGGTACTATGATTCTCCTGACATTTTTCTAACAAGATTTTTCATGCGAGGTTGATCTTCTCATGGATCCAACACGCCTACACGTTAACACCTGTAACCTAAGGAATAAACCACAGACTACCACCGAATGGATCTACCTCCAGGAAAGCGATGAGTGGATATACTTAACGCCAATAAACGATACACTTATCATTCGTTGCAATGATAACCTTATCTTCAATGAAACTATCAGCCGTCTCGGACTATTAAAATTAACAAAAGGTTGCATCGCAATCAACAACCATTACGTCTTGAGCCCTAGACATACAGAAAGCAAAAGTGGATACATCTACACACTAATGAACCCGCTAAACCTCACCCGATACCACGAAGTATCAATAGACAAGAAGACCACCTTAGAGGATAATCCTAGATTATACCACTTGGAAACCCTCATGTACGTATCATACTGTATCTGGCCTGACTCAATAGTACTCAGATTTATTTGTGCGGCTCTACTGATACATTGGATTCATAACCTACGAACTCCATCACCCCAACAACCAAAGAAAAATATACGACCAGAAATCACCCATCTAAGAACTCAGAAAAGTCAAACCCTTTACACTAGTTTATACCACGAAAGTAAACTACGGTATACCGAATATTCCATCCCTCCCAGCCCAAAACCTCTCCTTATTCATCCTCCCCTTGGTTATGAATGTTCTCCGACAATGCCCAAATCTCCAACAGCAGTAAGATTCAACCTTGACGCCGATCGAATCAAAGAAAAGAATAAACTTAAAGAAGGAAACATCGATATTCCTGAAGAAGAAGCCTTGTACACTCCTATGCTCCCACTTAAACCCCTGTTACCGATCAAACCAAACGAAACAATATTATACGTAAACTCAGCTATCGACGCCACAGGCAAAGACTAAGCAAATTATTCTACCTCATAAAAAAATTTATATATAAGAATTGTGTATATGACTATGTGAGAAATTTTGTAACTTCATAATAATAAATAGCCTAAATTCATCGAGGAGGATGAACCTTTTTAACAAGGGAGGTGTAATGGCCCGCTTAAACAATAATTTTTTTTATTGCCATTTTCTTTTTAAAAATTATCTTTTCTTTTCTACGGAAACTTTTATCTTGAACTCGCAACAGTTCAAAAGACACCTGAATAAACATTGCGCAACGATCTCTTAATTGATACATCACCCGCCCGACGGCTCATGACTCAATTAATAGAATACTACTCACACAACACTATCTAAAACAGACACGTACCTAATTTAATTACAGGTCAATACTCGATTTATTTTCAAATAGTAAATATTGCACCACGATTTGCGAATTAATACATCATCCGCACGACGCTTGATGTCTCAATTTTCGAAATATTCATATTCAAACTGTTTGTAATGCTATATAAAAGAGATGTTGTCCAATCTAAATGCAAATTATATTTACCTTTCTCCGTACTCTCTTTTAGATGACAAATAAAGAAATTACCAAAATCTTGTATAAAAACCCATCCGATCATACGCTGCGGCACGTCACATCAAGTGCAGTCTAATAGAAGCCTGCATCTAGCGACTCAGCTCCACCTAAGATTCCTCATTAATATACGAGAGGTAACAACGCGGTCCGCGATACGCGACACTTGTACTTCTCGCTACTACTCTTAACATAACGCGATACGCGACAATTGTAAACTTCGTCTATTCTGCTATATATAATATATATGTTTCTAATAGAATTTCGACAATAAATCATAAGTACATAGACAGTCTCGTCTCTTATTATACACGCTATCCCACTGTAATTTATTCTATCTTTTTAGTTTAAAACTTATGTGAAAAAGTTAACTCGTGTAGGAATAAATTAAAAACTATAATATTATATTTTTTACATGGGCTTTTCCCTATAACTGTAAGCTATGTGAACATATTTAAGTAGCATTGATTCACATATCACTTCAACCATAAATATTGAATTAAAACGGATAGCTTGGCTTAGTTTAACTTAAGACTCTAATAAAATTGTCTAAAGTAAAAAAAACTAGCGTGGAAAGTCATTTTTTCTTGACACGACGTAGAAATTTTATAACATGCTTTATTGGCTTTTTTTGTTTCATGAGACTTTACAGGAGATTTTACAGGATTCTCAGTTCTTTTAATGGGAAACATCATCAACAAGATGTGGCCTCCTCGTCCTGTCACCGTCGTCGTTGCAACTGTTCTTGGTAGCTGCGCTAATATCGAGTACACGTGGGCGCGCTCGGCGCCGGCCTCACGGGTCGACGTTGAGAGCGTGAGCACACGGCTCGTTGAACATCGTTTCTTCTTTTTCCACATTAAGCAAAATATCATCAATAACATTATTCTAATGTTGCACGTATGTTACATGTCACTATTATTTACTTACAGTTCTGTCGGTATATTACAATTGTTATAATAATAAAGTCAATTGTATATTTTCAATTAAATTGATTATTTTTAAAATGTAATACTTGGAAAAAATTATCATAACATTTTAATGAAACATTTGCATGATAATATACCTATTATCGTTCAAAGTTTCATTAAACTGTTATTCTTCATTTATAAGCAGTATTAAATTGCTAAATAATAAATAAATTGAGTTTTATATCAAGCAGAGAGCATATTCCCGGATTTTGGAAAAAATCATGTAATTGATCACAAGATTTTTTTCCAATAGAGCATACGCTCGATTTCGCCGTATTCAGGGTGGCAAAAATACTATTTGTACCGAAATACATATCTTTATACTTTTATAAAATAAAACATTTTAAAATATATACATCTGTTTTATTTATTTATTGAGTTTTATTTACTTCTCTAATTTCATATTAGTTAATACATTAAAACGATTAAATTAATTTAAATAATTAATTAAAATAAAAAATAGTATTGATTCATTTAAAATTGTTAGTGGAAACATGAGACTCAAATGAGACTTACATGAAACTCACATGAGAATCACATGAGACTCGCATGAGATTCACATGGGAATCACATGAGAATTTGGCATGAGACTCACCTGAGAATCAGGCAAGATTCCAGTGAATCTCATATGAGTTTTTTCAGCCCGGTATGCATGGTAAAGTAATTATTGAAATAATTCTAAGCCCCAAGTTGTCGGGCGATGCGAGTTAAATGCGTATTTGGGAATAAATCAGACATGTTCGTATAGCCAAATAATTATGTATATAATTCTAAACTCCAAGTACTCGGGCGATGCGAGTTTCACGGGTATACGGGAATAAAGCAGACGTGTATGTATATGGCAAAATAGTTATTTAAATAATTCATAACCCTAATTAGACGGACGATGTGAATTACACGGGTGTACAGGAATGAGGAAGACGTGTATACACGGCAAAATAATTATTTAAATAATTTTAAACCCCATGCGAGCTTCTCGCTTATACGGGAGCGCGTCAGACGTATATTCAGGGAAAAATATGTTTTTAAATAATTCTCAACCCCAATTAGACGGGCGATGCGAGTTCAACGTGTGTACAGGAATGAGGTAGACGTGTATAGATGGCAAAATAATTATTGAAATAATTCTAAACCCCAAGTTGGCGGGCGATGCGTGTTACACACGTATACGGGAATAAGGCAGACATGTTTATCGAGCCAAATAATGATTTAAATAATTCTAAACCACAAGTAGTTGAGGCAGACGTCTATACATGGTAAAATAATTATTCAAATAATTTTAATCCCTAAGTAGGCGGGGATGCGAGTTACACGCGTATTTAAGAAAATAAATAATTATTCAAATAATTTTAAACCCCAAGTTGGGGGGCGATGCGAGTTCCACGCATATACGGGAGCGCGTCAGACATATATACAGGGAAAAATATGTTTTTAAATAATTCTAAACCTCAAGTTGGCGCGTGATTCGAGTTCCACGCGTTTACGGGAATAAGGCAGATGTGTATGTATATGGCAAATTAATTATTTAAATAATTCTAAACCCTATGTACAGGACGTGTACAGGAGCCCGTCAGACATATATACTGGGCAAAATGTGTTTTTAAATAATTATAAACCTCAAGTTGGTGGGTGATGCGAGTTACACGCGTATACGGGAATAAATCAGACGGGTTTGCATAGCCATTTAATTATTTACATAATTCTAAACCTCATGTAGTCGGGCGATGCGAGTTCCACGCGTATTCGGAAATAAGGCAGACATGTATGTATATGGCAAAAT
The DNA here is from genome assembly GCA_030522905.1 of Torymus flavipes. NCBI lineage: Eukaryota > Metazoa > Arthropoda > Insecta > Hymenoptera > Torymidae > Torymus > Torymus flavipes. The sequence continues at coordinate 1,160 of JAPYZO010005233.1, read as the reverse complement.
AATTATTTAAATAATTCTTAACCCCAATAAGACGGGCGATGCGAGTTCCACGCGTGTACAGGAATGAGGCAGATGTGTATATATGGCAAAATAATAATTGAAATAATTTTTTTGGCCATACATACACGTCTGTCTTATTCCCGTATACCCGTGCAACTCGCCCCCCCCCCTTCCACCACCAACTTGGGGTTAAGAATTAGTTAAATAATCATTTTGCCATGTTTAGACGTCTGACGTGCTCCCGCATACGCGGGTAACTCGCATCTCCCGCCTACTTAGGGTTAAGAATTATCTAAATATACTTTCGGGTGAAATCCGCATCCTTCGTCTACTCTGCATTAAGAATTATTTAAATAATTATTTTGCCATACATACACATCGTTCGCCTACGTGGGGTTAAGAATTAATTGAATAATTATTTTGTCATATATATACGTCTGCCTCATTGCCGTATACGCGTAGAACTCGTACGGCCCGACTACTTGGGGTTTAGAATTATTTAAATAATTATGTGGCTATACAAACACGTCTGCTTTATTCCCCGCGTATACCGGTGGATCTCGCTTCGCCCGCATACTAGAGGTTAAGAATTATTTAAATAATCATTTTGTCATGTATAGACGTCTGACGCGCTCTCGTATACGCGTGCAACTCGCACCCCCCGTCTACTTGGGGTTTAGAATTATTTAAATAATCATTTTGTCATGTATAGACGTCTGGCGCGCTCTCGTATACGCGTGCAACTCGCACCCCCCGTATACTTGGGATTTAGAATTATTTAAATAATCATTTTGCCATGTATAGACATCTGACGAGCTCCTGTATACGCGTGCAACTAGCATCCCTTTCTACTTAGAGTTAATAATTATTTAAATAACTATTTGATATCTAATAACTATTATGTACATATTAAGAGTATATTAAGTATAGTGGATGTTATTACGATAGACTAAGTATATACACATATAGTCTATACATACTCCTGTACATAGCACAACACATCAGTATAAACGTTTGTAGTTCACTATTTTTTGATATGCTCTTAAAGATGATCCTTCGTGCAAACCCCTGTTACATCACATTGGAAAGGTCAAACATAACTTTTGTTTCTATGTATAAACGCTTTGTAATCTTCATTTAATTTCATAGTGTCGGTCATC
>JAPYZO010005231.1:0-10441 GCA_030522905.1 Torymus flavipes | reverse complement strand
TTTTCTGGCTCACATTTCCTTCAAAATTAACCGGTAGACATCAAAATTACTATGTTATCAGAGGAACTAAAATTTTTCAAAGTTAATCAACAAAAAGTCGAACAAGAAGTGCCTCTACAGACGCGAATACTCGATTCCTTGTACGCGAGCATAAGAGAATCGTCTGAGGTTACTTTTTATCGCTTCTCATTCTTTTATTTCAGCGCTTATTAGTTTCATTTATACTTCTCTATCATACTTAATATATAACAATAACTATTAAACAAATTGTTTGTTATATTCTAGGAAGATCCATTTAAAAATATTCGGAGCGCTGTAGCTGTATGCGGCGAGAAATACATAGACATCCATCGTAAGTTTTGCATTTTATAACGCATATATTCTTATCTTCACACGTTATCCTATTAGAAACTGTAGCATTCTCCAAGTATTGATTCTTTAAACTTCACTGAAATTCGCAAAACCTATACTTCGCGAGCGCAAATATAGCACCACGGTGACTACAGTATACTCACATTCGCGCGCGAATGCAGTTTGCATCGATTTTTTCTTCTTCTGCACGCTATACAACAACCACTGCGCGCATATACATCATCGTCGATTTCGTCTGTTTTTTGCGTTTCTCGCGCGCTCTGCTCTCCGTGCAAAAGTAGGCCTCCCGCATGAAATAACTTTCTGCACCCGGCCGTATCTCATAAGCAGCTAGCGAGATGCAGAACTCGGTGCTGCTGGATTCGTGGAACGTCGAATTAGGAGGTGATTTCATTTTGAAATAAAAAAAAAAGAGAAAAAGCATACAAGTTTGAATCTTCCTTTTTTCAGTCGACTTATATATACTTATTTACATTTTATTATCGCGTCGACCTAACCTAAGAGAGACTATCGCGTCGAATCCAATCCTAACGACTTTTGTGGCTTCTTTTGCAGCGCAAGAGCCATGGCCTCAGCCGATCCAATTGTTTCAGCCCTACGAGGTGGAGCAGATTCTGTTACCTGACAATGCCAACTGCCTGGCGGTGCAGGCCTATCTGAAGATGTGCAACCTCGAGTTCCAGATTGAGCCGAGGTGGAATGCGGAGTTCATGTCACCCTCTGGTAAAGTGCCCTTCATCAAGTGTGGCGCCTTCGTCGTGCCTGACTTCGACAACATCGTCACTTTCATCAGCACCAAGGGCTCTAGTCTGTCCAATGAGCTGTCGAAGGAGGATAAGGTCAACCTCAGAGCTTACATGTCTCTGATCAATAATGTGCTGTACAATGCTGAAATGTACATCTGCTGGTGCCACGAAGAGACTTATAAGACTATTACCAAGGAGCGACACGGGAGTGTCTATCCATGGCCTCTGAATCACTTGTTGAATTGGCAAAAGAGAAATCAAATTACCAAGAGATTGAACATTCTGTCGTGGGCCAACAAAACACTTGAGGAAGTTTTTGCCGAAGTGGAGAGATGCTGTGAAGCACTTTCTGAAAGGCTTGAGGATAAGATGTTCTTCTTTGGAGACAAGTAAATTATTTATAATTATTTTCATATTGTTTTCGTCAACTAACAGTAACATTAATATGTTTGTTTTTTATTGAAGACCTAATGAACTAGATGCCTTGGTGTTTTCCTATGTCCATACCCTAACAACGTCAAAGCTTCCGTCACCTATGCAAGATATGGCCACCATCATCCACAGATTCCCTCCCCTAATTGATCATGCATATTCTATCAATAAACTTTGCTTCAATCGCACTGAAAATCTTAATATTGATGATTTTGAATTAATCGAAGCTTCATCAGAAGAATCCATTTTGAATGTCTATGATCCTCTTGACAGCCTTCCTTCTTTGCAATTGAATGTTCACTAGCATGTATGCACTTTAAATCTGTTATTTATTTTAATCTTTTGGTGAATCAGTATTTTCAAATACAACTTTTCAAAATAAATAATAAAAAAAATTTTTTTGTTTTAAAATTCAACAGGCCTAATGAATTGGATGCCCTAGTATTTGGACACATATTCAGCATCATAACAACACCACTCACAAAAGATTGTAAGCTGGCTCAAATTGTGAAAGAATATCCAACACTTGTCAAACTGTGCAGACGCATCGAGGATAGGTATTTTCGGCGTGAGGAAGAATAGAAGCAGCTTGTCTGCTTGAATTCTGGGTACTTTGAATTATATTATACGGACGTGGATGATGTTAAATTCATCTGTTATGCTAATTCTAGAAGAAATAAGTATTTTGATCAACAAATATGTTGTGTGCAATAGTATTAAAAATACAGTTGATAAACTGTGACTATTTTGTTGAAGCATTTAATTTTTTAATGGTCCTGTGTAATGTGAAAAGTGAAATGACTTTCATGTACCTGAAATTCAAGCAGTCAAATATATTTTAGTATTCGATAGAAAACTTTAAAAATTGAGAATTATACTTATAAAATTGTTGTCTTGTAAATTGGAAGTTTTGTTAACTACTTTGTGTATTGTTATAATATATAGTGTTTGACATAAAAATAACGTGTTTCAGCATTTTTTCACCTCATGATATAGAGATCAAGTAGTCTAATGAACAGAATAAAAGCTGGAGACAAGAATTGTATAATGCAACAATCTTTTTTTTGGAATACATGCCACATGTGTAGGAGTTTTCTGAAGGAAGTCACTCGAGCTATGATTCAAACTTTTAAAGTTCAAAAGGAAAAAAAAAAAAAACTTTAAATGTCTTTCAACTGCACCTCAATCAAGTACCTGTAAACTATTTAAAGATTACGACTTTTAGAGTAAGATCACGTCATTTCATCAAAAATGATTCAGTGCCTGCGTGATCTGAAGTACATCCTGAAAGTTCAACTTTTGTACTCAAAATATTTTTTGTACATATATATGTATTTTTTGCACTTAAATCAAGTTATAATATATTTTAAAATACTACTTCAATATTTATACATTGCTGTAAATACTTCTAAATGACTAAGTCATGGGAGAACACTTTTTTTATATTAAAAAACAAAAGGAAATAAAAATAAATTTTTTTACACTGTTAAAAATCTAATGAGTAAATCCTTTTCCTAAGTATATCCTTGCAACAATGAGTTAAATTGTTATTACTTATACTTCTTGTCTCCAGCAAAACCTAGGTATAGTTATATGTAGACAAAAATAAAAGTACATATTACTCTCTTTTCATTTAAACATTTATTTGTAAAGTGTGGAAGAAATCCTTTAAAAAATCACATAAAATTTAATAAGGTTTGCAAAGTAAAACATGATATCTGTCATAGAAATGAGATGTAAAAATTTCCATAAAAAATTTTTTCTAATATTTTTCAATCGAACAACGCGCGTTTCACGCGAATTTTCACAGGTACAATTACAACGTTAATTTACAGTTAGCAACTTTTACATCTCATTTCCAAGGTGAATTGATATCTTCTCGACTTTTGCTGTATAGGTCTCAAGTAGTCTGAAACATTTGCCATTATGTGCGTTACCGGAAATGCGTTACAAATATTCGAGAAATAAAAAATTAGACATTCTTATAGTTAAAGAAACGTAGATTAATGCTCTCGATTCACATTTTTTGTTTCTTCGACGATATTACACGTAACGATTCACAGAGATACAATCGAACTATGGATTGTGGAAGCTACTTTACAGTATTATTGCGCTGTTATAACAAGCTATATAAATGCTTAAAGTATTGAACGCCGCCTAAATTATCGCACACTAGCACCCATTACAGGTTGGGCATTGTATTCTCCCGAATATTCATAGTAGTAAATTTTGATTAGCTCTTTCTCTCTTCTTTGCTCCACGTCTGCTCTGTGTAAAATGGATGATTTCTTCTTTCCGCGTGCTAACAAGTTTATTATTTGTGTAATAGTTTTCATGCCTCGGTAATAATAATATTCATTAGTATTCGCTATACTAATTACAATGCTGTTTCTCTTTATCAATAATTATGCCAGAATCTTCCTGGTATAAAATTTTACAATTTTAATATCAGGAACAGCGAATGGACAAATTAAGGAGCTACTTCGTTTCCATGAGAAAGAAATGATAAAGAATACAAAATGAATAGAAAAATAATGATTTGTAAAATTTATAAAAACGCTTAAAATAATTTTTGTTTCAAAGAAAAGAAATAAATGTCGACTAGTCCAATAAACTGGATATGATACATAAAAATCTTACTTGTAATTTTATCATTTATATGTCTCTAAAATCACTAAGGTGTTAGTACGAATTCAGTTTAGTTGCTAAGTTATACAAATTATTTTTACAACCTCTTGTTTTCTTTGTTCATATATATTTAATCCATTAACGGATGCAATGTTCAAGTAACGCATAACGACCATAGTCACCTTTCTTCTTTTTTCTTAGAAAAAACTTACTACCGGTGTTATAACTGAGATCACTTTCACTGATAAATCTAGAAGAAGCTTTCTTAGACATTTGTCCATCCTAGTATTATGAAACAATTTTCCATACCGCTTAAACGATTTTGAAAAGGTCTTAGTTGAGCGCTTTTCTTATAAATACTGAACAGAAATCGTAAGTATTAAACCGTCAATGATCAAGTGGTTCAGATCTTAATAACAATTAAATAATTTTTTTTTTTAATTTTATAACGTCTTTTGTAACAAATAGAAAAATGTTAATATAAAATATTTTTAAAATTTTAAATTCAACTTTCAAGATAAGTTAGACATGATAAAATATTTAAGTTAAAATACATAATTACATGTATTTTAGTAAGAATAAATTAAAAGGTTTGTTAAATTTATTAAATAAAATCCTTGGTCATCCACGGTTGCACATTCATTACATATTCCCAGATAGCAAAACGTCTTTTCAGTTAAAAAAAATTTTCGGGATATTGGCTATATATATCGTCAGAAAATTATAGACATGCGTTATCTGGATTACTAGAATATGCATCAGATCGAAACTATAAATAATAGAAACACGTCTGACGTAACAGTGCTCTAAAAACTGATTTTGACCGCAACAACTGTGTAAATTTATTACATATTAGATTTCTAAATCTTATATTTTTTGTACTTAAGGCATATTTCTTTATGTAATAATGTTATTTTTCTACGTTTTAACGTTTTTTTAGCTTTTTTCGCTCCGTTATTAGCGTGCTAGTGTGCTCAGTGGGAGTCTAGCGAACGGAGGATTTTTTTAACAGCAACTGGAAGTCACGTTATTTTGGAACAAATCAACTGATTGATATTTTGCTTTGACCTTTATATACGAAGCTGGCCCGAAATAAATTTTATCGATCAGTATACAAAAGAAAAATTGTGCTTGCGTAAACGAATTAATGTTACATAGTTAATGATGAACATATTTCTAATTTTCGTAAAACGCATAAACTAAAATGAAATGGCCGTTAAATAAAGGAACTTGTATGGAAAGTAAAAAAGATGTATAGAAGAAAACCGTTTCTCGACGTTTCCTGCTTTGTTCCATTTCTATAACCGCAAATATAGTAATATAAAGTTCATAGTGTTGATAATCAACCATTTCTCAAATACATTCATTTCTGTAAACGTTCAACATGATATCAAACTATGAATCAATATGGTCTTACAATATTTATCTAACGTAAAAAAAATAGAAGCGCCTCTGTAACCGGAAAGGCGTCGTTCTATATACAGAATTATAATAATATTTAGTATGAATATGAAATGTAAACTATTAAAAACCATTTCAATATTTAATAATTGAAAAGTCTAGAAAAAAATTTGTGACTCATTGTAAAAAAATTGACGGTTCAGTGCGTATATAAAAATTTCATAAATTAAAATTAAGTCTAAGTTGATTAAAATTATATTTTTAAGGTGTATTCCTTGATTCAAGACCAGTAAAAAGTTAAATTAAATTTTAAAACAATCATATAAATGAAGCATAGAATGGTTTTCATCATTTAAAAATTCTCTCTAATTTTATAATTTATTAAAGAAAACTTCAAAAATCTTAAATAATATGCTTCACTTATAGAGCAATAATTTTTACAGTGTATATATATATATATATGTGGATGTGTATATAGATATACCTTTATACCCTTTGGGTTTCTTATAATAAATTTGACCTTTTATCTTTTTCATTTGTAGCCTAAAATTATCGCCAATTGTATATCTAGTGCAGTAATGCATATGTGTAACAAAACTGCCTATATGTCTCTATCATTTGTATGTTAATACGAACCATATGACTAATATCAAAGTAAAAAATATTTTTTCTTTGACATTGTCTATAAAGTTACTGTCTGAATTGAAAACTAATCTGGTGGTAGAAAACTGAAGAGTCGAAACTGTTCCCTAATTCGTGGTCGAACATCTCCACCCTATAAAAATGTACATCATAACGTTAATAAAGCTAACGAGAAATTTAAGGAAATTATTTACTGTATGCTCCACTGAAATTAAAAATTACTTACCCAATGTACAAGGTTTTCTAGGAATGGTACCAATTTCATCAATTCACTGTCTGTTCGATCTGCAAACCAACTTTCTATTGGTATACCATTTTCTAACTGTAAAATGAACATTTAGGTGAGAATTAATTTGAATTAAATAGTTTAAAAGTATATTATTGATTGTCGAAAATTTCTATATACCTGATATCCAAAAGCTTGTGGACTATTATCAATAATCACTGTTTTAGATAAATCTCTCCCCAAAATCGATAAATCCTTAATGTAGTTTCCATTAACACAGACACAATGTTCTCGAAACAATCTATACTTGATCAACCTTCTTGTGGGATCTAGTAAATTCATTAACTTATTTGCATACACGCGCTTACTGGCTGTAAATAGTATGACTTCGTACAAAGAGGAAACGTGTTCCAAGAATTCTCGGAAGAACGGTCTTGTTCTCACGAAGACTGTATAGGTAATATTTTGGAAAACGACTGGAAAACGAAATGATGCATCTGATAGCTCTTGTAAACTGCAGTGAACTAAAGTTTCATCCTGTAAATAAAAATTAATTAAATAAAATATGTTTATTAGCAATATTTAAAAACTTAATTTCAAATAAAATATGTACCAAATCTAAAACCAAACTAAATTCTGGACTGCTCCGCGTTTTTAAAGGGAGAGCCGGACATCGCGCTCTCATAGCTGCAGTAAGAGGCGGTAAATGTTTAATGAAAAGGTATGGATCGAAAGAGTCCCGATCGTCCTGGACGTTTGCCACCATGTTATCCACATCGCAGCTCTCCACGACTTCTTCACTACTAACTTCCATGTACTTGACATCTTGATATTCTCTGTTAATTTCTTCATTTTCGTATTTATCATCAATATTTCCATTTGTATCAGATGCGTGCTCCGAATTTGATATATCTACATTTGATAAATTGTTATACTTGGAAGATGAATATGAAAGTGTAGATTCGTATTTTGAAGATTCACATTCGAGGTTGGTATATTCATTTTTCGAAATATCGTTATTTTCATTGTTGTTAATGAATGAGTACTTTGCATTTGGGAAGTATCTTTCTGTAGAATAATTTACACGACTGTTGTAAATGGAAGTTGAATGCATAACACTATAATACTCATTAGACTGATCAGCTGTTGAACAAAGTGTTGAATAATGTAAAGACAGTAAATCTAAAATAGGAGAAACTGAGATGTAAAATTAATTTTTAATGAAAAACATCTATGAAAATCTAAATAAAAATGAATTAAGATAAAAATTAATAATTTGTTTTATAAATAATTTAAGATTTTTGCTTATTACAAATGCAAACTTTACATCATTTTAAGATTATATTTAAATACTTTATTATAATATTATAAATTTAAATTTTTATTATTAATAATTATTATAAAATAATGTATTAAATACATACCAGATGTTCGATTTCCTTCTTCATCTATCAGACATGAAAAGTCTGGTTGTACTGACTCTGAAGGTGGAGGCATTAGTTCTGTAATAGTATTAGATGTATTTTTAATTTCGTAGTGTTCTTCAGTTAGTGTTGAAGAACAAACAGCTTCTGCAATATTCAATGAAGAAGAATAAAGAGGTATTGTATCTAAATCCCAATTCTCTTTAGATTCCTCACACACTTTTGTTAGTTTATTAGGTTGTGAAGGCTGAAAATAAACAAATATTTATTAACGCAAATAAATAAATAATTAAACTTTATTAATGTAGTGCATGTAACTTACAATAATTTTTTCTTTAGGTAAAGTTCGACCTAATGGTGTAGATGTTACCATTGAACGCTTAATGCATTTTCTTCGGCGAGGGCCTCGCTCTCGTCTTATTGGTGTAGATTTTGAAAAGTTCAAAACATTCTCTTTGCAGGCCTGTAAAATGGAGAATTTAATAAAGTATGTTTCTATTTAGAATTTAAAGCAAAGATACTTATTATACTATATACATACTTCTTTTAAAAGATTGGGTGAACGACGCTTCCAACGTAACAATCTTCCACATTTACTTGTAGTATGTACACGTTGACTACTATTATTTATAGCTGGAGATTTACGGACAACACCTGCTTGGCCACGTCGACCTGTACCTTTAGTTGCAGAAGCAACAACAGTACCTAATCGGCCACGTAGCCTTCGACCTGCATGTTCACTTCTTAGCCACATTATCTTCAATTTATATATCCTGTAACAATAATCAACACTGATGAATATTTAATAAATTTATAATATTAAATAACATTTTGCCTAATATTAACAGTCAAATTCATAAATACTACAAAATCATATCTAAAATAGAGTTATATTAGTACAATTTAGGAGATATTGCATCATTTACCAATTTAACTAAGCAACTAAGCTAAAAATATTTTAGTACTGAACTTAATAACCAATTTAGAGAGATTCTATCTATAGCAATAGCTTCAGTTTCAGCTATTCAGTATAAATACATTTTATTAGTAGGTAAATATCTTAAAGATATCTTAAAATATTATTACATAAAAGTTAATTTAAAATTTCCTTCTGAGGTAAAAATTTGATTTTTTATAATATATTTTAAAAGTATTAATAATGAACATAAGTAAGATTATTTAAATAAAAACGAATAAATTAAATTTTAAAAAATTTATAAGGAATATATCAATAAAACAGTTAAAAATTCATAACATTTTCATACTTATTTAAAATATGTAAGAAATAATATATAACATAAACGTTATGGAGTATTACATCATTCAATTACGCGAGATCCTTTTCAGTTAAAGAAAAAGAAACTATATCTGATTGCCGCAAAAAAACGTAATTTTCATCAAAACACCTAGAGCTTCTATATGTTCGTCTTTTTACTCGTTGGTATACAAACAGCGACGCAATAAGCGCGAATCCGGAGCGGCCGACCTTTAAAGTACGCTATTTCAATCATATGAATTTACGTAATATTTAAAAATCTAAATTTTCATCTATCATTCCCATTGAAAAACCACAATTCCGCCGTTTCTTGAAATTCGAATTTCCAAAGCTCTACGAAAAAATAAACCACATTCCCTACGTACACTCAATTAAAAAAAAACTACGGCAGCTATACAATTATTACATTTGAAAACTTCTCAAAACTACTACCCAGCTACTAGTCGAAATACTCAACTCGTCCATTCATATATAGGTATAACAGCAAACCTGCTCCGAAACTCCGAAACGAACTCCGAAAACTGCACAGTGCAGCGCGGCCCGCCGCGAAAACAAATCGTTCTGCTATATAGATATACAACCACTACGCGCATACACGTATATACAAACACACACATACCTTCGCCAAACGCAATCAATCGTTACGTGCACTCTCCGTAGCTAGGTAGGTATACCTACATGCCGCTGCGGTGCGGCGCTCCGAATACACATATACCTATACCTATCGCGTGAGAAACCCGAAAACTGCCCTCCCCTATCACAACTACACGCATACTATCACACATATATAGACCGACTATACTACACCTTTCGCTCTCCACCCATCTCTCGCTGCACTATCACTCGCCTATATATATACTTATGTATATGTAGCTCCGAACGACAACACGGAGTCAGGTATCGCGCGGCGAACGAAAACAACGCGCGCGGCGCGGCATCGGCGACTCTCGTCGTCTCTCGCGCGCGGGAAAAACTTTCTCGCGTGCATCGCGCACACAGATATATACGTACAGCCACCCACGCACATACACACACAGCGTAAGTACGATGCACCGCGGGGGCGTAACTGAGAGTGCGCGCGCGCGCGCGAGTGAGAGAGAGAGGGTTTCGAACGTCTCGCTCGCACTCTCGCGCGCGAGCCTTGCGTGCGGGTGTATTATATTGATTTGCTCCGGCGCGCGGCCATGGAGAGCGTTCGCGCGAGAGCTAGACAACAAGCGCCGAGTAGCCCGCGCTCTCGCTGTCTCTCTCGCACCCCTGCGTACACTCTCGTCTCTCGACTATATATATATAT
>JAPYZO010005230.1:0-10448 GCA_030522905.1 Torymus flavipes | reverse complement strand
CCTCAAAGCCACGCGTCAATATTGTCACTCGCTCGCATACGCTTGCACAGATTCGCGCGGGCATATCGATCGACCGATCGTCGACACGCGCCTCATACGGCATTCAGCTCTCGCGCGTGCGCGCGATTTTCCGTGTCTTGTAGTATTACTTTATTAGCGCCGCCGTACACGACGATTACATAAATATATACGCGCACGCGCGCTTAATAAATCGCGCGCCGATTCTTTATCTCGAGCAAGCGCGCGTGGATTGTCGGTTAATTATGGCCAATTGATTCGACCTTTCGATCGCCTACTATAGTATAATACTAGAAGATCGAGCCTTTCACTAGCGCCTTTTTCTCTCTCTCTCTTCTTTTCGTGCGAGATACCAAATAGGCGATGCTTCGTATGGTTACATACATGTATATATCATTGCATCGATTTTTTAGCGACGGAAGGGGACAGAGAATGCGCTGATTTTTTTCCTTTCTGTATGTTTTTTGGTATTGTATAGAGCACTGCGATCGATTATTTTATAGATTGCGCGAAGATTTATGGACTGCCCGCCGATTAACAATGTATTAGCTAATTCGAAAGGCGAATAATTAATGTTGCGCTGCACTCGCGCGATTTTTCTAATGCGCGACTGCGTTATCGGCATGTGTGTAAGCATGTTTTTTGCCGAGGGGCATTTTTTTTTTTTTAATTTTTTTTTCATAATTAAAGCCGCGCGCAGAAAAAAGTTAATTAAAAGTTTTTGTCGCGTGTGTGTATGGGAATTTATGATTGATACCTCGTTGGGCGGCAATGAAAAGCCGACGATAAGGTCCGTGTTGTATACAAAGGCGGTTGTTTTTTCTTTTTTTACCTCGGAAAATTATCAAGATGCAAGTATCGAGGAGCGCGAAAAAAACTTCCATGGCTATAGCGACTATCAATGAAACGAGCGCGCGCGTGTATATGTAATATATAGCGTAAACGCGTGTATGATCATTAAAGCCGTCTACTTTACGAGCATTTAATCGATTTTAAATAAAAATCGAAATCGCGATGTAGCGGCGCTCGCGCGTGCGTGTCGATCGTAAAAGTGGATTTGTCTTAACTACAAGTAACGCTTCCGTCTTTGGCCGTGACGTTTGATGCTGCGCTTAGTCGATCGGTTTCATTCATGTCTTCTTACATAAAAGATGATTATAATACGTTAACAGATTATAGTTGGAGATTTCAATACGACTGGGACTGCACTGTATTACGCACTTTGTTGTGGGATAAAGAAATCGTTAATACGATGCTTGCCAAGAATAAATGAATATTGTATAGATGTTATTATAGAAGAATAATTTTCAATTCTAACTTTATTTGTGTTTTAACCATTTGTACGGTAGGAAAATGAACGATGCTTTAGTAAATATTCATATTTATTACGCAGTGAAAATTTTATTTCATTGCTTCAATATAGTTAAATATCCACTGAAGTATATTAGTAGATTTATTTGAACGATTTTTCACTTATTCATTTTTAGAGAGTGTATATACAATACTGAACAATTTTGTCTTTGAAAAATCTTAGTATTATGCAATAATATGTAAATTTTCTTCACGCGATACGCGTACATCCAACGTTATTTACAACAAGCTATATATTCACATCACTTGTATGAAACACTCTTATAACGTAAGCAATATGTGCGACAAATCTAAATATCCATTTATTTGACATTGTATCATAACGCAATGCCAAACAACATCTATATATACTTTCCACCCATGTCTAAATACTCCCCCAATTCATTCAACACTCTCCACCACTCGTATATCGATATTATTAATGTCCTACCACCGCATGCTTCATACCCAAACCAGTTCCACACTGCAACCATCCTCCCATCACGTATAGGTATACGTACACCCGAGGCGCCGCGCTCTCGATCGCTCTTCGGCGGAGCCGATGAAAAACGAAGATGACGAGAAATCAACGCGAGAAAGAGAGGTCGGGGTAATCTTCGCATAGCTGTGCTCGCGAGCGCGTCAAGATAAGCGCGAGATGATAATGAGAGGCACGCGCGGTAGATAACGAAAGACAAGAAGTAGGAAGATGGTGGTGACATTGATCAGTAGGATATATGTGTTTGAGGTGTTATAGATATAGTTACGGAAGAAGGTAACATTTTTGAATATCATTTTTTTTCCATTTATGGATTTTGAGAATAGCTAATTTTTAATGAATTGGCATTAATATATTATGCTTTTAATATGTATATGATGCGCATAAAATGAAGTCACACTAAAAGTTTTACTATATACATATGCGTTTATCAAACTATACCATGAGAGATTTAAAATGATTTTTTTACAGTTATCGATTTTGATGTTTCTTTTTCTTATGTCGCGATCGTGGATGTTGTAACCGCGATGTCTTTGACCTTTGTATATCAGCCAGACGCTTTATCGCATCAAAACACAGTTACCCGACGAGGAAATGTAATTTTCATCTTTCGCAAAACGAGCTGCGACTTCGAACAAATTTCGATTCTCAATATAGCGGCAATCGAAAAAAAAAAAGATTTGGTATTACAAAACACTGGATTTTGCCAAAATCTTATAATCAATTACAACCGCGGCAAGCTTTTTATCACCATGCGAATTAAGATCCGATCGTTCGCTCGCAGCCTATATATAAACCAGCCGCGAAAAAGAGAACGCGCGCATTATACGTGTGCCCGGAAGCCCCGAAAGAGAGAGGCGCGCAATCGGAGAGATGCACCTGCAGCGCGCGTAAGCGCGGTAGCGGTAGCGCGGCCGATATTTAAATGGCCAATTAAAGCGAGTGTATGCGCGTGCGCGCAAGAGGGTCGCGCACGTGCGCGCTGCGTGCACGTGACAGATGGTGGGGGGAGCGAGTGGACAGCGGTTTTTGGGTTGCCGTTGTTTTTTTATTCGCGACGCTGTAGGTCTATAGATTATATATATAGATTTTTCAGTCTGGTTTTGTGTGTCAGTTTGAAACAAATTGAAAAAGCTCTCATGATTAATTTTTATATAATTATAAAAAAATTTTTTTACGAGAAGATTCAAGAATTATTTGCTTGCTGGGATTTGCTGTTCTTTTTGGTTAGAAAAAAAATATTACTTTTTCAACTGACGATACTGGAAAATGTCTAGAAACAGGAATAGAACATGTGGGTTCTCAATTATGAGGAAAAAAGAAAACGATTAAGCAATCGATTTTAGAATTTCTGTATCAAGAAATTATCTAAGTATCTTGCAAGTTTTACATAATAAATAAATAAACGTAAATATAGAATAATCTATCTTAAAAAAAGTGATGAACGGAAAGTGAAGCCAAAATAAGACGTTTGTGATTGGTTAAGTCCGACCAAAACGAACTTGTGATTGGTTGACATTGACGCGACTGACGTGAGGCTGTTGTGCTTAAGAACTCAGCTGATTGGCTAAAACTAAACTGTGTATAAAACGACCTGTATTGTAGTCTTTTGCATATAAGACAATGTACCGTGTTTTATGACAGTCTTGTATAAGTAATATATATTCTTTTTCATTGTTGTCAAATCCTCTCAAAAAAAAGAGAGCTAACCGTTCTAACCTCAAAATTTAATATTCTTAAATATTATTGCTGATGTTAATTCTTTCCAATTAATAAATAGCTGTTTATACTTATAAATTTTAATTTTAAACTTCTAGCAAGAAAAAATAAAGCGCGCGAAGCGCGTATGATCTCGCTAGTGTTACAAAGTTTATTATACACATAAGATAAGATTATAATTGCAGAAAAGTATATAAACATCTAAAATCCACGTGACCGATAAGTAGCCATTTTATACAGGTTCTCTTAAAAAATGACTACTCTGAAAACCGAAAACTTTCTCATAAATTACCACCATTCAATCAAAGAAGTCAATACAACACCATAAATTTCTTTTTTTCCTCTATATAGACTCCATTCTTGCCCAAAGATATACTGTTTATTTACTCGTAACCAATGTATCAATCTTCGCCGAAAAAATAACTTTCAATTCCGCTAAATTAAAAAATAAAGGACACACACCCATACTTTGATATCAATAATATACATTATTTAATTACATTAACATAAGGCAAAGATAACCAGCGCATAAACTTCTAATAAAACTTAACGTCGCGTTTATCTCCGACAACATTATTATTTCCTCTCGCAGTCGACGGACACACGCACACACACACGCACACACATACGCGACGTATTTTGGCTTACTATAACGCGATTAAAAGCGCGCGGCCATGAGAAGAAGAAGAAGAAGAAGAAGAAGAAGTAAAAAACGAACGGGCGAATCTCGCGTTTACTATTAATTATCCTTTAATCGCTCGGTTATCGATGTTTACCGGCTAATTTGTATTTACGATTCTTTGAACCGGAATGTTTTTCGCCTCTACGTCTTTTCGAGACGAGTAATTATGAAACTGCTATACTATATACACATATGCGAAAAACGATAATAAAGCGCATCTCAATTTCTCTCGTGTTTACAATGCATCTATAGTCGGTCGATTCCTATTGGACGATTTATCAGAGGTTTCTTCTTCGTATAACGTAAGTTTTGATCGATCGATGGTCGTTGTTTTATATATATACATGTATACATACTGATGTTGTTACGCTTAGGATTATTGATGATTCGTTCGCCTCGTACTGATGCTAAATTGTATAAATCTTTGTTGTTCGGATTTCCATTGAGCGCTGAATGGCCGGTAATAAATTACGAAAACTGGTAGCATCGTTGTTCGTACTTTGTAGCGTATATACATATACGCAGTTGTAGTAGTAGTATTAGTCGTGGCTGCGCGGTTTAATTGATGAAGTTAATCCGCTCAGCGATGCCGTGTATATATATATATATATAGTACGGCGAAATAATTCACGTCTAACAGGTGTCAGCTACGAGACGGAACTTATTTCGAGCGAAGATAATCGTTATAATATAGTTACACGAGTAAATCATCCATCTAAAACTCGACCAAAAAAAAAGGAAAGAAGAATCGCAGCCTATATCACGTATTTATTTATTCCCGTTTAATGAAATAATGAAGTCGAATAAAGAACTGTGTCAAGGATTTTCCTATCTTATTAAATTAGCATTCCTCGCGCACTTTTTGTTTCTATGTGCCATACTCTCCCGGAGACATTTCAAATTGGCATAGTTTTTTGTTCAAACATTGCATGTATGTAAAAGCGCCACAACTCTATCAATTCCTCAACCTCATTCATATATTAAACGACATACAATTTGAATCCAACAACCGCCACCTACGAGTCGCACGCAGCACATACCGATTTTATATATTAACGCAAAATTTAATTACACCTGCGCTCCAAGCAAATCACAAAATTTCTCTCTCACGCCCGTAGCCTCTCACCCCACCAATTAAGTATAAAACTCTGATCCCCTCGCGTACAAACGTAAACCCCCAATAAAGAAATCAATCAAAAATCAATCCCGCCGCGCAACTCGCTCATCTACATACATACACACACACAGCTCACTCATACCTTCGCGCACGCGTCTTTACACACTCTTCGCGCACCTCGTAAAAACGGCTCTTTCTCGTGCGGCCTTTGGCTTTTGTCTCTCTCTCCCTCCCTCTCTCTCTCTCTCTCTCTCTTACGAAGGACACGCCGGTATCTCTCTATATCCCCTCGAGGTCGAATCTCACGAGAATCTCTGTATACTAGCGAGAGATGGCCAACGGCCAATTAACGGCCTCTCCTCTCTTCTCTCTCTCTCGCGAGGTGTATATACACACATACGCACACGCGCGTTCGCATACGCCCATCGATTGTCGGCGAGAGAGAGAAAGAGAGAGAGAGAGAGAGAGAGAGAGAGAGAGAGAGAGAGAGAGAGAGAGAGAGAGAGAGAGAGAAGCTGCAGCGAAATATCCCGACTCTTTTAATGACTCGCCGCTTTTTTATACCCGCCGCGAGAACAGTCAAGAGAGTATCTTTATATAGCCCAACGCTACTTGCATGTGTGTGTGTCTGCTGTGTGTGTGTGTGTGTGTGTGTGTGTGTGTGTGTGTGCGTGTGTATGTGTGTGTGTGTTTTGTGTGCGGTGTACACACGCGGATCTCGCGGGAATAAGATATACCGGTGGCTGGCGGGGGGTTTTGGTTGTTGGATGTATGGTGAGGGTTCGGTACGAAAGTTGAAGATTTTCAGAGTGAGTATAAAGTTTGATGTTTTTTTAAATAAATTTTAAATTAAATTTTAAATAAAGCGAATTTTAGTATTTTGAATTAGGTATATCTAATTCTTGTTCACAGGTGGAGCCTACACCTTCATGACGACGTAAAGAGAATTTATTAGAATTGATTGATTTTAACGACATTATAATGAGAGGGCGCCTGTAAACATTTCTAGGTAATTTAACACTTTGTTATGTTATGATGTAATTATATTTGAACGCACATTTACGATATAATCGATTTGAAATAAATAAGCACTTGATTTCTATAACAACTATCATAAATTTATTTTTGCGCTAGTACAGTGCACAATTTATGTACATCTTTTATAATTAAAAATAATTTTCCACTTTACTCTTTCCTGTGGAGACATATGTAAAGTTTCCTATATAATAACAGAACTATTATTTTAATTGCAAAGTATTATATTTAATGAAAAAATGTGAAAAATAAATTTATTGTTTCCTCGCATTGATAAATTGAACGATAATATTCTTATTCGTAACATATTCAGCGCTTTGAATTTCCAGGATAAAATATCCAGCGTCGGATTTATTTGAACGCTCACGTAACGATAATTGGCCATTATGTTATATTATAATAGTCCGCGAGTAACGCGCAGAAAACAGGAATATTATGAATGGTGAATAGAATACAAATCAACGAATTTTTATTCGCTTCTCGACTCGTACACAGATTCCTCGCATTGTAAAACAAATGTTTACGTTCTCATCGTTAGAGCGCGCGCTCGCTCGAGTTGGAAAAATAAAGTCTCTCGGCCTCTCTCTCTCTCTCTCGACGCGTACGATTGTTCATTGAAAATTTTAAATTATCAATTGCTCGCGCGCGCGTTCTTCGGGATATTTACTTTGTTAATATGACACCAGATTAATGAGCTTGCTCGGAGCTATGAATAGAATTACGAATACACTTGTGCACCGCGCACGCGCGTGGCTGCATCGCAGCGCGTTTGATTTGATTTACCGTGAGAATTCAAACGCAGAGGCGGTATTTTTTTCCTCTCTCTCTCTTTTTTATTCGTAGCTGCAGTTATGTAAAGAATCACGGCTTTTCAACATTTAACATGTTTTATATACACGCAAAAAGTTATCTAACAGGCAGGTAAAGTTTTAATATCAATTCCGAAAATGTTGCATCATCGGGATTCCTGCCTGATGATGATGCTCGATCGTCCCGAAGACAAACGGTCGCCAATTATCCATTTAATTTTACCTCTGATAAAATTCATCGATCATCGCAATAGTAAAGGATAATTCAATCGATCGATAGCTTAATATTTTACCGAATACTATATAACTTTATCTATATACCTATATCCTGGTAGAAAATTGACCATTAGGATTTTTGGCAAAAATGATAATGCGAAAATAATATATAATTCATCTAAAAGTTCTATACTATTACTTAAACTACATATTTTATGAAGTTAAATGCTATAATTTATTTCGGATTGGTAAATAATTACTTCGTTTTTAGCCATAAATTTGAGTGAAAAATAGCTAGCTTCTGGTTAACATTTCTACCAGGGTATATATAAACAACATTCTCCGCTGCAATTTCAAAGTCAACGTCGCCACAGCAAAAAACGTTATCCAACGGAGAGCGCATCAACTATTTTTATCTCCTCCCGTGCAGCTATATCCACAATATAATTACGATGAAAAAAAGAGACGAATTCGTCCATCTTATAAATATTTCATTACTCCACAGCCGCGGCAATGCTCCCAGTACCTTGAAATAAGAATTTGAAATTTATCATCGTGGGCGCCGTCGATAAAAATATTCCGCATGTAATCGACTTGTGATTGTAAGCGCAATCTTGCATATACACTACTGACCCAATTAAAACGTCCTATATATGTCTACTTTCTTCCGTGATCCCGAGTTTTTCATTAACCCGAAAACTGAAGATTCTAGGAAGAATGTCAAGGAAGAGAGAGAGAGGAAAATTTGTCACGCTGGAAAAACCTTTCCAGATTCCACGGAACTGACCTATAAACCGTCTTCACACATTCATGTAGATATAACAGAGGCAGAGATACTTGGCAGGCCAAGGAGCTTCGACGGAGGAATCCGATGTCGCAATGTCTCATCTTAACGCATTCATAAATTTCTTTTATACGCTGCTGCCGCTGCTCTACGTGCGCTCTTGCGCGTATTACAATGCGAGAAACAGTGTCACTGTGTGCGTGTGTATATAGTGGTAGAAGGGCAGACACGTTATGACAGGTTTCCGTGTGTGAAACGGGAGGCTGGTAGACGTTTGTCTGGAGGTTTTTTTTGGGAGGGCGTACAGAGAGATGGTTGAAGAAATAAATATGTTTGCAAAATTGTGATGAATGGGGTTAGCTACGCGTTTAACGTTTTGGTGAGTATTTATAAACATCATGATGGAAAAATATAAATTAACTTTTCTCGGGCTGTAAGAATCGTGATAGATAACGCGACATTTTTGTGCATAAAAAGAAGTTATACGGTCGAGATAGCCGGGGAACAGAAGTCAGTCGAGTTTCTTAGTCAGGATTATTTTTATCCGCCTTTTACTATACTTTTACTGCATATAGTATCTTAATTGATTTTTAGCAGCTGCATTCTTCCCGTTAAATCTGATCAACTAAATGTTATCCAAGATTAACTAAATGTTAACACTTTCTATTTGTTAATAATCACACGTACATAGCATTTGTGGAGTTGGTGATGTAGAAGCAAAAATTATATCACACAATTCAGCACTTAGTTCAAAAGAAAAAAAAAATAATTTTTAAGATTTCTGCTCAACAACTAAATCAGCCACACCGAATAAAATAGCTTTTTTGTCAAACGTAATCGCACATTTATGTTAATAACGTGTGCCTCATACATGTAAATTATTCGCCGAGCGAGAATCATTGACAAAATTTCTCTAAATTTCAATTTGGGATTCTCGCAATATGAATTTCGGAAACTTTTTGAAAATAAATCTGTTGTGTAACATAAGTTTAAATCAATTTTTACATATATATTTTTACAAGATTTAATCGATTTATTATGTAACCTCATAACGAGATATACGATAAACCCCACCATTAACAACGCGCATAAGTATGCAAACAAACTCAGACTAAATCGGTTAATTAAGTCTTTCATTTTACTAAAAGTATACGTCAACAAATAAAACCAGAACGTAAAATCCCGAACATAAATATAAGCTACCAATCATTATCCCAAAACATTGTTCAATTACCCAAACAGCCAAACCTAAAAAGTATAAAAAAAAACTAAACCCTCGCGTCATCGGCGCGCGCGCGCAGGTGAAAATCAATTATGCGACTTTGAGGCGAAAGCTAACGCGTGCGCGTGTAGTATACATGCGTTTAGCTAGCGATCAATCGCGCGCGTGTCTCTCTTTCTCTCCTACAGCGCGAAATCCGGACTTTCCAGTCGCGGCCTACGTAATTGCGTTGACTCGGCGTGCGCACGCGCCGTGTTTTTTTTTTGTTCAGGTAATTCTAACGAAACGGATTGACAGCGCGTGCGATGTCGCGCGAAATTCAGAGGCGGCGGGGGTATTTTTGTATTCGATATCTGGTTGCGCGGCCGACGAGATGAGAGCACTGGGAAGCGTCTTTTGGTTGTATACTTGGAATGAAAGTCGTTTGTATGTATATAGAGGTAAGTAAACGCGCGTGTGAAAGTCTATAGTCGGTGATGGTTGTATTAAATCGTTGACCCTTTCATACATAGGAATATTCTACAGTGAATATTCCCAACTCGCAAACTTTATATTTCTCTCTCTCTTTCTCTCCCGAAAAAAAATACATTTCTTAGATGTATAAGAAAACAGCGATCGGAACAAAACCCACAACATCGTCACTTTAATCTCCAGCGCGCCGATCAATCATCGAGTGCAGCCGCAAAAGTTTGCTCCCGCATTGTCATCTTCAGAGGAACCGCAGCGACATAGTTCTGAGAACCGGGGCCCATATAGAACCGTCCCCGTAACCCCAATAATGCCCATCACGGCCCGCAACAAGTGTCGCCGGCCGTCGCGATACACCGCGGCACAGCTGTGTTCACGAATGCCTCGCGATCCTGCCGCTTTTTCATATAGGTATATATGTATATAACTCTACTCTCTAAAGTTGAAATAGTGAAAATTCCACTAATTTTCATAGTGGACAAGTTTTCCACTATTGAATTAGTAAAATTTTACTAAAAATTAGTGAAAT